>PVIJ01003787.1:63864-128677 GCA_004024925.1 Scalopus aquaticus | reverse complement strand
GAAAAAATGCTCAACATCACTTATAATCAAGGAAATGCAAATCAAAACCACTATGAGATACCACCTCACACCTGTGAGAATGGCACACATTAAAAATACAGGCAACAACAAATGCTGGAAAGGATGTGGAGAAAAAGGAACTCTTCTACACTGCTGGTGGGAATGTGAACTGGTCCAACCACTATGGAAAGCTGTATGGCAATTCCTCAAACCGCTAAACATGGAGCTTCCATACAACCCAGCAATACCACTTTTGGAATCTACCCAAAGGACTCAAAAACACTAATCCAAAAGGATACATGCATCTGTATGTTCATGGCGGCACTATTCACAATAGCAAAGGTATGGAAGCAATCCAGATGTCCAAAAATAGATGACTGGATCAAGAAGATGTGGTACATATACACAATGGCAAATTATTCAGCATTCAAAGAAGATAAACACATGCAATTTGCAGCGACATGGATGGAATTAGAGGGGATCATACTCAGCGAAACAAGCCAGAAAAAAGAAAAATATCAAATGGTTTCACTCCTAACAGGACTATAGGGAAACCAAATAGGAGAGATACACTTGGGGGGGTGGGGGAGGGGGAGAATAAGGACACAAATTGGAGTAGAAAAAGACACAAGGGACCACAGAGATGGATCATGGGTGAATTGGTGGTGGGTTACCCAAGGGGAATGCAAAATGTAAAATATATAACAATAAAAATGTATATTTAAAAAAAATCATAAAGCCAAGTGCATAAAGAGACCAAACAAAATATCAACTGACTAAATATGTATGGATGGGTTTCTAGATTGTAGACTCTTCCATTTCTTCTGTTCCATTATTCTATTTGCTTAAGCTAATGCCAATACCACACTACCTTGAAGATTGTGTATTGATAGTAAATTTTGAAACTAGGTATTTTAACTCTTCCAAATTTAAGAGCAAAATGGAAAGAATATAGGACCGTTAAAAATAATTTAGAAACATTTTGTCTACTTCAGAATACCTATTGTCATTTTGATAAAGATTGTATTGAATGTTGTACATCAATTTAGGAGCTACAGCTATCTCAATATTTCATTTTACAATCCAGGAACATGCTTATCGGGCCATTAATTTAGGTCTTAATTTCTCTCAGTAATATTTTGTAGTTTTCATTGTAGAAATGTTAGATATCTTTCTGATCTGTGATTTTAGTAACATTTTATAAATGTTATTTTCCAATTGTTGGTGAGTGGAAACTTGCCAGAAGTGGGGGTCCCTTATAGATCTCCTCTATTCCACGAGCATATATCTAGCTACTGCACCTGAGCTATCAGTTCAGGTGGTTTCTCCCACCCCTGTCTATACAGAAACTTCCTCCAGTGATGAGAGCAGTGGCAAGTTTCTCCTCCTAAGAGCACCTCATTCTCTGATGTTTTGTTTGGTTGGTCTATTTATGCACTTGCCTTTATGATGATTTTTTTTTAACTATGATCTTTATAGTTTATCTGTCTTGTGTTGGTTGTTAATATGAAACTCAAGTCTTTCTGTGACATTTTACATCCAAACAACAAATCAATCGGTGATATTTTTTAAATAGTCATAAGGTAAACAAACCTTTTCATTGTGTCTGATACAGCAAAAAGCAGAGATCAAGTGGTTCCCAGGAGCCAAGAGATCATAATGAAATCTAATGTTTTATCAGAGCTTGCTATAAACTACAATGTAGATTTACGAACATCAGCTCCTTTAATCCTTAAAACAACCCTTCCAAGTAGGTATAATTATGATTATAACCATTTTACAGATGAGTAAATTAAAATACAGAGTGCTTAAGTCATTTAAGTCACTTATCTAATGATACACAGCTGTTACATGGGAGAATTGGGATTTGAATACAAGGATTTTAAATTTTAAGCCTACATTTTTACCACTTTCTCTCAATACCTTTTGCAAATCTTAGCATTCCCATCCCTTAGCTTAGTTTCCCAAAGATATTACTGAGATAACATTGGTTCACAACACGATGATTTAGGGGTACAGATTCAAACCTCTTCACCACACGACACTTACCAGCAAAGTACCTATAATCTTCCACTATTGTCCATTGCAATGGACCCTTCCCCCATTACCTACTCCCCTTCCCTCTTTGGTAGCTTCAATTCTACAGTCACATTTCTATCTAGTGTTTGTTTTGGTTTAGTCATTTGCTTAGTTTTTTTTATTCCACATGTAAGTGAAATCACTCAGCATTTAATGTTCTCCTTCTGACTTATTTTGTTTAGTATAATCCACTCCAGTTCCATTCATGTTGTTGCAAATGGCAAGAGTTTGCGTGTGGGGTGGGAGAAGAGGGTCGTTAGAGTAGTATTCCATTGTGTATATGACATCTTTTAAATGCTTACTTCTTTGAGTTCCACAATATCTGTATTTTTTAATCTGAAAAAATCTAGTCACTACTGAGTATTTTTATGTAATCATTACAGATTATTAAATGCTCACATTAAAGATGTATTAGCAGTTTTTCCGTCTATTATTTATAAACTTCATATTATCCCCATCCTGTTTAGAAGGAACTGAGATTTGTAGAAGCATCTGCCTTAATTCACAAAAAAAAACGAACAAGAAACTAGCAAAAGAATACAACTGGAATTTGATTTGTTTTGGATATAAAGCCCATGATGTAACTTCTCATGAATGATTAAGTCTCCTAAATTTATCTTTACAACCCCCTTCACTCTTATTTCAATACACTAACTATTTATTAAAACATTACTCTGCATACAATCACTGGTTCATTTTTTTTCTTATTTATATTCTAAATCCTCTAGCAGGGACGCTTAGAAGCTGTTTTAGAAATTGAAGTTTAGATTAAAAATATTCTAAGGAAACAATCATTTATGGAAAAGAGTGACAGCCCTCAACCAAGCAGTCTTTCAAAGGTATGCAGTATAGATAGTGGCTTAGCCTGATCCTCAGCTCCTAGAATTGTGAGAATTAATGCAAATCTCTGCTGATGCTCAAAAAGGGCAGCAGCTACTTATGACCCTATGTCAGCATCAGTACTATTCCTTTCCCAACAACTCTGACCAACATCATTCACATCAAAATACCACCTGAGTTCATCTCAGTTTGGATTTGACAGAAGGAATGGAGAACAAGAAAATCTCTGAACTCCTCAGAGTTGCCATCCTAGCATCATTATTGTCCAGAAAATTTTTCTAATTCTAATCTCATGAATAAAAAAAAAAAATCAGGTACATAGTACCTGTGGTTATTTAAACTGAATGCTTATCTTCATCGTAGTACAGAAAGTCTTCAGAGAAAAAATTATGCTACGCCCTTAGGACTAAACTCATTTCAGACACATGTTTCTTACTAAAGCCTATGTGTAATTATTTAAATGTCATGAAATCCTGCAAATGTGTTTGATACAGTAATTGATATTACCAGATGTAATTTATCTTACTCTCAATAATGGGAATGTGTGCCCATACATGTGACTGCACTAGCAATGCAAGTAATGGCAGCTAAATTTACTCATTGAGGGTTTTTAGTCAGTGGGGATTTTACCTCAGAGACACAATTTTTCTCTTCCAAACTTTTCAGTCCAGGTGTGGACTGAGGCACTACTTAGCAGATTTGTTTAATAAAAACTTCCCCCATTCACTCTCTTCACCAAAGATGAGGCCAAGACTCACTGAAGTCCATTTCCTACTTATGATCCCTGTGATACTTTCACAAGTTATACAAATGTTCTTTAAAACCAAGAGCTCAGCAGCAAACAGTGTTCTTTCTGAAACTGATTTTTGCAGGCCTGGAGCAGAAGCTGCAATGACTTGTTGTCAGTACACCCTGATATACAGAAAAACCGATGCAAGAAGAGTAAGCTAACATCCCACCCAATTAATTTTTACAAAGGGTTCCATACCTCAGGATTTCACTTCATACCTTTCCCTACCTATTCGTAAAGGTGAAACTACAACCTGCCTCTGTCAGTGGAGCCTGTCCTTGCAGCTTCTTAAGTTCAGCAGTGTAGAAAGCCTTTGGCTGACCAGAAAGTTTTGTCTTTGCCATTTGTAAAGCATGGAGCATAAAGCATGCTTGTTATTTAAGAAGGAATATGCTTTCAAATGAGCTTATTAAATGTGGTTTGATAAAGCACCGGGAATGAAGGAAGACTAATTCCTTGACTACCTATTCATAATAAAATATCCAGTTTGATGTGAAATATACTAACCTGCCACTAATCTGAACATCTATTTCGCTCCAACTGATTAGACAGCAATAGTGACAGAATATTCCAACAAAGTTTAAAAAAAAAGGAAGGATTGGATCCTTCCCACTGTGTCATCTCAGAAGTATTGTTACCTTTTTATCTCAGAATAACTAGCAGCTAAAAATTGATTTTTTTTTAGTTATTTTATGTTTGAAGACGAATTAATCAAATATCTAAGTTATGATAGATACACTGAATTCTTAGTTATTCTCACCTATGGAATTGACTTTTGCATAACATATGAAAGTACAACTTCTTAGCAAATAATTAAAATAGTAGAAATAATTGAGTGAAAATATACACTCACAAAAACTCACTTTATGAAAATCACAAATGCTAATATCTTGCAGACAATAGGAAATTATGCTACATTGTCCTATTTCAATTTTAAGTAAAACCTAGACAAAACCAAAAAAATTTTAAATGGACATAAAGTTATTATCATGATAAAAGTGCTTTTAATATAAAATATCTTAGCCCCATATTTTTCTTGTCACTGACTTACTTCTGAAATATCTGTGAAATAATGGGCAAAATTTCTGTCTTCTGTATGAACTGCAGAAATTCAGCCTTCAAAGCAACACAAACATCTTGAAAACTCAATTTCTAGGTTGGACTCTCTGCAGTACCGAGAGCCGCAGCCTGAGCCACTGCGCCAGCTTTCTGCTCTTGCCTCCTCCATGTCTGTCCCGCCACAGATACAGGCCTTGTGCTACTAAGACTCTGAGGACTCAGGACCCCGAAACTCCTTCGTCAGCCTCACCATTCTTTTAGGGTTTACACAGACCTCTTTCTTATTACATCATCTACAAGATGAGCTAAATCACCACTGTAAAGGTGAAAAGTGGTGGAAAAGATGCACATTTACGAAAGCAGCTATAGGTGAAGCTCACCTATGGAGAACGGAGCACACACATGTACACAGGCACAGCATCTTGTGATGCAGGGTGGAGCTTGGTGGGATGAGAGATGAGACATAGGCCACATGTCTGACTCTCTCGGACACTCCAAGCATGCCAAGAATTTCAAAAATGAATGGATCGCCCACATCTTACAAAGGTATATTTATCAAGATGAGAAGATAGCACAGATTTTGTTAGCTTAATTTATAACTTTTAAAATCTCTATTTTTAATAGGACCTCTGGCCCAGAAAAAGTTAGGACTAGGACCAGGCTTGGCTTTTAATAGAACCCCAATACCCATGAGCCTGACTATTGCTTTTTCAGTTTACTGCAATATGACTTCATCACAGGCTCTAAAAGAACAAATGGAACTAACTGCCTATACATAATACATCATAACAGCTACAATCACATGCAAAGGGTAAACAGGGTAAACATGCCGCATACATATATTATCAGATAAAGTACAGAAAAGAGCACAGATGTATTATTTATGACATGAAATGCAATGATTAATAACTGAGAAGACACACTGCTTTCTACCCGTGGATCTAAATGATTAATTTCTTTAAATATGTCAAATGTGACTTCACAAGCTTTACTAAATAAATTTTAAATACTTCAACAGGAGTCCTTTACAATCAGATTCTTCTTTTCAAAAATGCTATAAAGTCAAAGGGCATGTAGAAAATAAAGACTACATGGATATAACTACAGAAAGTACATCAAAAGAAAGAAATTTATCATTTAAAGTCTTTGTCACTGTACCCTTCAAAATGCTTGAGAGAATTCTTACAGCAGAGTGGGTCCAAAAGACTATAGTGGACTAATAAAGGCAGAGCCTACTTGTATTAGCACAAAAAATTATCAAGGACAGGACTTTAAATTCTTAGCATAGCAATACTAGATTTTAAGATCTGTAAGAAACTTGCTTTAATTTGAAGAGTTGAGAAACCAAATGTTGATGAGAATTAAACATTCTCTATAGCTGGTATCCAAAGAGTTATAGACAAATGGCCCACCAAAGTAACATGAAAATGATACCTTATAAAATACTTGATTCAGAAAAGTTATTAAGGATTGTGCTGAGTCTCTTCATTTTATCACGAAGAGCAATTCGGCTGCCAAACAAAATAAACACAGCATCTGTACATAGTCTCTGCTCTTTTTAAATGAAGCAAAGAATTAAAGAATTTAATATTAATTCCTCTATATTGTAAAAACCTACTGATTCAATTATTGAGCACATTTACTAATCAAATAATATAATATATACCAAGAGCTCTTTTAGGCACTTTATAACTAAGGCTGAGAAGAACAGAATACCAGGCTCTGGTCAGCTTGACTTAATGCATGTATCCAAGCTGTGGCTACTGAGCCGGTGACCTTCAACTGAATCACGGAGTTCCTCTCATGAAAGTGATTATGTTACCACAAGAATGGGAAAGGATGCTGGGTAGGAAGAAACCATACATGAGTAAAGGCTCCTATTGTTAGAAAAATTCAGCTGACTTAAACCATACAAATTATTAGAAACTCTCAAATATGATGCAACAAAATATATAACATTTTCTGAATATATAACTTCAATATTTTAAAATATATTTTAGAAAAACACAGTTTTAAAACACGATAATGAGATAAATATGATGAAAATAGGCTTAGATTTGCTTCTGACTCTTACCATAAAACTTATTGGTGCAATAGATACATATTATCTGAAATTTCTAAATTTAGGCAGTGATATTCATTATTAAAAAGTATAATAGTTTTGCTTCAAAATGAATCTTGTCTTGTGTTCATTTATCTAAAGTATTTGGCAGTGCAAGGGCAGATGTTGACATGTAGAATTTTACCAATAGGTACACACAGATGTTTCTTAGCCATAAAAAAGCATGGTTCAGGGCCTCCCTGGTGGCGCAGCGGTTAAGCACTGTGCTGTGGAGCTGTCGGCAGCAGCGATGCGAGTTCGATGCCCAGCCTGGGAGAATCCCACATGGTGCAGCAGACCTCTCCTGCCTCGCCCGCTGCTCCCCTCAGCAGTGTATTTCTGATCTGCCTGTTTGGCTCCCCACTCTGTCTCTGGTGAAGCCTCTCGCCACCCCATGCCTCTGGTCTGTACCCCAGCTTGTATGCATAAATAAATAAATCTTTAAAAAAAAAGAGCATGGTTCAAAATAAATGAAAAGTATGGTCAATATTCAGTAATGGGGGGCCTCCCTGGTGGTGCTACGGTTAAGGACTGCGCTGTGGAGCTGTTGGCAGTGGCGAGGCTGGGGAGATTCCCACATGGCACCGCAGACCCCTCCTGCCTTGCCCACCACTCACCTCAGCAGTGTGTTTCCGTCGATCTGCCTGTTCTGCTCCCCGCTCTGTCTCTGGTGAACCCTCTCACCACCCCATGCCTCTGGCCTGTACCCCAGCTTATGCATAAATAAATCTTAAATGTAAATATATAGACAGACAGATAATCATTACTGAATATATATATATATATTCTGAAACTAATGATATATAATCATATATATAATACATATATCATTATATATATATTCAGTAATGATTAATGATTTTGCAATATCCATATCAATAACAAAAGCTACTGATTAGGTAATGTAACCTCTACCCTGTGATATATTTGATTGTCTATACTAAACTACTTAATAAAATTCTAAAATAAAAAGGTATTTAGAAAGAAGTAATAACCAACTGCAACCAGAGTAACGAAGTACTACAAAAGAGGATTTTGTGCAGTATTTTTCTTAGGTTCCTTCAAATGCATCCTTTGATTAGGAAGCCAGCATCAACTAGAGTCAAACAAAGTTAAATTCCACAGAAATACAAAGGCATAGAAAAAAATTTTAAATTGCTGTGAGAGTAGTTTAGATTGCAAAGAAAGCATTGAAAAGATAATTATCTACACTGTAAACTTAAAAAGGAAAAACTGGTACAAAGATATTTTGGAATACATATACTTCCGTTTTGCAAAACAAGATCTTGTTTCTGACTCACTATATAAATTGTTCTTATCTACATTGAGCATTATAAGTTCTTTCAGCTGTTTCAACATTAACTATGACACTAATTCTGTTGAACTAAGACAGCTCTTTGCTAACAGACATTACTTATCATTTATAAGATAATACTTTCTCTTTAACTTCAAATTCTCTCTTTTAAAGCAAATTTGAAATCTGACTATAATTGTCTTCTGCATATATTTAAAAAAATTCAAGACTCAGTGTACTTTTCAAAGAACAAATGAAAGAATGACATCTAACCTAGCTCAAAACTGAAGATGTTTAGCTCAGATTAAAAGTAAATCCTCAAACTGAAAACCCAAAAATCAGGCAAATTTAACTCATTTTCCATAAAAAAAGGGATTTGCTTTTAAAAAATTGTTTTAATATTGTTTAGATAGCCTCAATCTTCCCCCTCACCACGCATGAGGAATAGAAGAAGGAAAACATACCATGGAGGGGAAAAATCCAAAAGTAATGATATGGAATAAAAATCAAGAAAGCAAAGAATATTTCCACTTTATCAATAAAATATATTCCTGAGTATTTTGTTCTTCTAACTGGTCTAGTTAAATGTCATCTAGAAATGCACAAATTAAGTAAATTAGAGGTAGAATATAATTGCTGAGTACACAGTTTGTCAATGGTGTTGTAACCAATGAGTTTCAATTGAGCTATGTTTAAAAAGAATTATTCAGCAATTATTTTCATGATGGAGAAAGCAAAGGAGGAGCTATATAACGAAAATACCTGGGGAGGGAGGTAGAACAGAATTCACATTTATTAAGAAAGTTCCACATGGCAAGCATTTGCTGCATGCTTTTGTTAACAGAGAAAATTTCTCCCCATAGTGGTTGTTTAATGGGTCCGGGCGCATTCTGTATTCAAAATCAGACAAAACTAGTAAGTCATCAGCTTGAGGTGACGCTCTACAAGCGATCTACTACAAGAGATCTAAGCAGTTAGGTATTAAGAGAATTTAGGTATTGAAAAAAGAATATAAGATTTATCCTAATTATATTATGAAATGGAAGGAAAAGAGTAAAACAACATACAGATAACAAAATTCTTGTTGAGGTTGCCTTCTGGAAAAGATAATACACTAAGAATCAATAGATTAATTCCAATTCCCCAAGTCAGAAACCAATTGCAATGACCAAAGAGATAGAAAGGTAACACTACAAAAAAATGGTAAAAACAAAACGACAACAAAAAAACACAAATACTACAAACTGAATGAAAATATAGAAAATTTAGGCAGATATAGAACTCAAGGTAATCAGCAGTTCAACATGAAAATTTTCCAAAATGCTTTAATTCTCAGGAGTACAAACTAGAGGAAGGAAGACTGCCATCATCAGAAAGACAAAATATACTGCTGTTGCCTGCCTCACAACACTATGTCCAAGAAGGAAAACTTACAGAGGGCTTTGGGGACACATCCCAAAGGTTGAGAGAAGGAGCATTCCCTTATTTGAGCAAGTGAAAAACCAAATAAAAGGGTTACATAAGCCAAACTTTCTGGAGCTGAGAACAGACAATACTTGGGAAGGGAAGCAAAATATAAAAAGCTGACCCTTAGTTTCTAATTCTAACAGATATTAATAAACTTTATAGAAACAAAGTCACCACAAATGCTTCTATTTCCACACTTTCTAAGGCTGGTTAATAAATTCCTGATATTCACCTATAAAATCAAGACTTTCAGTTAAGTTTTGAAATGCATACTTATTAGACTTTAGTAAATAAAGGAGAAATGAGAATTTACCTCCACTATTCTGGGACAAATGACAAATCTAATTAGAATTGTCCCAATACAAAGTCAATCCTATAGAAATTCATGAAGAAAATTAGCAACATTGAAATGAAGCTAATAAAAAATGAAATCAAATATAGTATGCAAAATTCAAATGCAAAAATATGCTTTTGAAGTTGTACAAAAAGCAACAAAACTTCAAACTAAAACCCTGTTCTCTCAAGGACTTGAAGTAAAATACTCAGTGAGTAATAAAAATACTTTTATGAAAAGAGATGGTGAGTAAGCTTAAAAAATTAATTTTTAAGAGTTTTACTGGTTGTAGAGCTTTGTAAGCTTAGAAGCTACTGAAGAGAAAAGATGAATGAACAATGTCAAAAATCAAAATTTCCAAAACTCATTGCTTTGGAAAGGAGGTTTTAAAGTCACCCAGAAAATGAAGTAAAGAGCAAATGAGAGACATTGAGGATAGGAGAAAGTTGATGTTTAGGAGTAAGATTTCCTGTAGGAGAAAAGAAAAGAGATGGAACAGAAATAACATCTAAAAGTGTATTAAAATAATATTTTTCTGATCAAATCTTAACTAAAAGGCATTCACCCTCACATCAAGTGAAAATTATTAAATGAAAACTATCATTTTGAAACAATTTGGTAAAATTATTCAATTCTGAGGGAAAATGAAAAGCCCTGAAGGACCCAGGGAAAAAAACATTTCATTTACCAATAAAAAGGAAAGCAATTTGGTCACAAGTTCTTCCTTAACTGAATTAAAAGCTATCTAACTTCCACCAACATTTGCAACTATTAAAAGGAAAGGATTCTGATTTAATCTAATCTAATAAACTGCCATCTGGAAAATAAAATTTTACAGGTAAAAACTTGTAAAAAGTACATCATTTATTTTTAAGTAAATTTGAGTATTGTTTTGTATTTTAGATTTTCAGTTGTACAACATTGTAATTTGACAGTTTCTCAAATGACAAAGATTAATGTGTTTGAACATCAAAAAATGTACATCAATTAACTGCCATTATAGATATGGTGATGATACACACCTAAATTAAGAACTAAAAAAAAATAGTCTGTGAGTGAGGAATTTGTGGACATTAAATATACACAAGTGATCATAGTGATTTGTCGAAATTCCAGTTACAAATGTAAGATCGAAGAAACTGGAAGTCTGTTAACATTACATCTTAGAGCCATTGATAGTTATTTAAACTACTATCTTGAGTGATGGTGAATCCAGGAAATTCTTTAATATCTTAACATCTTAAAATTGATCTCTAGCAACTTGGAGTCATTCCAAATTTCAAAAAGGGAAAAATGTCAAAGAAACACCAGTCATAAGAAAAAACAAAGGTAAGGAATATTAAGGGGGAAAAAAAAAGCTTGCAGCATCAGTAAGAAATCCAGATTTAAGGTAAAAGCTTCAAAGGAACAAAGAATGTTACTTTTACAGATAAAAGCACAAGGCTCTAAGGCTATAACTACCATTAACTTTTATGCATCAAATAAATCATAAAACATGAAGTAAAAAAATGCTAAGAATAAAATTTGACATTAACGGAAACAGAATAATGCAGTAAGAGCTCTCATAACTGAATCTCTAGATTAACTGACAATTCCTATTTCTCTGCCAAATATGCTGACATACCTACAGAGTAGTCTGAACACTACCCACTAATGGATTGTTCCTACTATACATGTATTACATCTAATCTCACAAATTGAGTTGTATGCTTACCAAGTTTTAGCTGTCTTTATTCCCAAACAACTTACATATGTTGCACTTGATATTGGACTATACAGTTTAGTATTACAAATTAAATAGCATGTATTAGATCAAGTATCTGAAAATACATTTCATACATAAAGCCAAATTAGATGTTTGTAAAGCCTATATCAGTACATTTCTCCAACAGTCCCGTCAGATTAGGTGTGGGAACAAAAATTCAAGTTACTGAAAGATCAGATATTAACTATAAAAACCTCAGATCACTTTCAAAAATATCTGTAAGCTCATTCCACTTTAAAAATCCACAATTAGAGGCCTTCCCGATGGCACAGCAGTTAAGCGCCGAGCTGTGGAGCTGTTGGCAACAGCAATGAGATGGTATGCCCAGCTGGGGAGATTCACATGGCCAGGCAGACCTCTTCTGCCTCACCCGCTGCTCCCCTCAGCAGTGTATTTCTGACAATCTGCCTACTCTGCTCCCCACTTTGTCTCTGGTGAACCCTCTCGCCGCCCCACACCTCTGGCCTATACCCCAGCTTGTATGCAAAACTAAATTTAAAAAACAAAATCCACAATTAAAAATGAGAGCTCTTACATAGTAAGTGTGGCTTAGGTCAGACAAATAGTAACAATTCCAATTTACATTTCAGAATATAAGACTTTGGTTTAGTATCAAAAGATTAACAAATGTATATCCACCCATATGCTAAGCTACAATAAAGGTTTTCAATATGTATCTATCATTCTTCTTTATCCTATGTCTTAATAGACATTTGAAATTGAACATCTGAACAATTGAAATTGACAGCTGAACCAGACTTGATCATGTTTGATAGGAAAATGTTTTGGTTTGGTTTTTTTTTGGGGGGGTACATACAAGCTGGGGTACAGGCCAGAGGTGTCGGGTGGCGAGAGGTTTCACCAGAGACAGAGTGGGGAGCAGAACAGGCAGATCAGAAGTACACTGCTGAGGGGAGCAGCGGGCGAGGCAGGAGAGGTCTGCCACACCATGTGGGATTCTCCCCGGCCGGGTGTACAGCTCTACAGTGCAGCGCTCAACCACTGCGCCACTGGGGAGGCCCGATAGGAAAATGTTTTAATACTCCTTTCTCAGTATTTGACAGATTACTTAGTCAAAAGTAAAATGCTATAGAATGATGAATACTATAACTGACCAATTTGGTTTTAGAGATTTATGCCTAGAGCTACTCCCTGCAGAGAGATTATAGCCCCTTGAACATTTACATAAACTGGCCACATATTAGACCTATTATGAACACAGAAATTTAAGTGAACAATATCAGAGTGTACATTTTTTGCCTCTGTTGAAGGATCCTGAAGCAAAAGCATGTCTTGTGTTCAAAG
Source organism: Scalopus aquaticus (assembly GCA_004024925.1). Classification (NCBI taxonomy): domain Eukaryota; kingdom Metazoa; phylum Chordata; class Mammalia; order Eulipotyphla; family Talpidae; genus Scalopus; species Scalopus aquaticus. The sequence continues at coordinate 115,643 of PVIJ01003787.1, read as the reverse complement.
ACACAAAGCATTCAGTGTATCTGAAGAACTACTTTGCAAGCCTTCATAGTACTATGGTTCAAACTTCAGAGAGACTGAAGAGTAAAGTGACAATTATTTTTCTATTGTTTTTTTAACTTTATTGTTTTTTACAACACAAATAGGGATTTTAGCAAATGCAGTCATTTATCTACTATCCCCGTCTCATACAGAATAGTGACCTACATATTTTAAGTCTCAATTTGGCAGTTTCACCGAAAATATGATGGTGTCAAGAATATGAATATGAAGCTGGTACAAATATCAGAAATAATATAATTGGACCACCATCATGGTAGTAGAGTTTAAGTTTTCTGTATTCAATAGGTAATTTTTAAGGTTGGGTCTCCTTGATTTCCTTCCCTAATGGGCAAGCACTGAAAGGGAAAAGAAGTCTAGAATGAATCTAAGTTATTTTACAGAATTAAATAAAAGGATGATATTGAGGACAACTGTAGGAGTAGTTCAAGTTGAGATGTTAATTTTGAATTGTCTATATGACATCCATACAATTAGTCAGCATTTGTATATATGATTATGAAATAAATTTATATCTTGGGTCAAGACTTCTTTAAGAGTGAAATAGAAGACTACTTGAATGTGCTTGCTTCTTTCCCCTTGCATGTAGTCTTGGAAACACCACTAGAAATAGTGCCTATAAATCATTGCCTAAGGGTTAACTGTAAATCATTACTGAACTCTTTATCCCCAGTAATTTCTTTATTTTAGCCAATAGTGCAGTTGTTCCACAGTTGCTGACCTGTGAACAGTCAGGTGCAGTGGGTGGTTCATGACTCGAGAAGAACCCTGAAAGTCATCTAACCATATCTTCATATTAACAGCTCCTTGTCAGGTTGGGATTTCCCCGCCATTTGCAAGAAAGAGAAAGAAAGATGGCTAAAGTCAAGTTCTTAGAAGGGTAAGAGAAAGAGCCCTTGCATACAAATTGAGGCGTTTCCTTCCCTAGGAACTTACTTTACACATCTAAAGGAATTAAGACAGAAAACTTGAGCATTGATTCAGGTAGGCAGAGACATGGGAATAGAGAAACTAAAGCAAATTCTTTTCTGCTTACTTTCATTTTATCAGCAGCAGAGAATGAGGAAGAGAGCAAAGGTAATAGGCATTTTATAAGAAAAAAAAAGATTTGAAAAGTTGACTAAGGTCTGAGGGGGTTGAATACTTGTAAGATAATACAGATGTTGGACATAATTAGAACCCATTTGAGCTTAATTCTCATAAAATTAAAATGAGATCAGAGAGATGTCATTTTTCTCCAGGCATGCATGATGAAACATGAAATTTTCACTGAACAGAGTATGATACATATGCTATGTTAAGGATGAGAAAGGGTGGAAAGTTTAGTTCAGGCCCTGGATATAAAGGGATTGTTGGAGTTGGGGACTACTGAGAGTCAGCTGGAAAGATAGGAAGTGGTCGAAATCAAAGAATGGAAAGAGAAATTGGAATGACAAAAGGCATGTAGTTAATAATAATGACGATCAGTGAGTGGCAGTTAATAGGACCAATAACATTGGATATAGTATTTTCAACTCTCATATCCTTGGTCTTACTAAGTGGATAAATGATTCTGAGATGTTGACACCACTAGGCAGTATGAGAGTAGTAGTAGTGGACAAAGAACTAAATTTTTCAGGAAATGAAGAAAAATTAAATGTAGACAGAACATGACTTCAAAAATGAGAAATAATGACTGGTGGAGTATATGAACAAGAGATTCCAAACTTGAAGTTCTTTTAATTAGGAAGAAAATAGTCTATGTTTTTGTTTCTCCAATAGGAAAATAAGAAAAGTCCTGCTCCTCCTACCTTCTCAATGACTGAAGAGGTGTTGAAAAGAAAAAGTTCAAAATGGAGTCAGCCATTCAGGGTCAAACCAAGACTAAATACCTAACCAAACTGTAGTTTTAGCATCTTCCAAAAGTAGAATCTTTGGGAGTTTCCTGCTTAGCACTAATGAGGCACTAATTCCCCCAAGGGAAGGGGATTTTTTCCTGAAATAATCTTTTTATCTTGCTAATAACATTTCCCACCCTTTTTCTAACTATAAAAACCTTCCATTTTGTATAAATATAAACCCTTGTAGCACTTTCCATATGCTAGATGGGATGCTTCCTGATGAATTGTTTCATAAAGTCAATTAACCTCTAAATTTATTCAGATGAGGTTTTTTTGTTTAATATATTTGTATTGTTATTTATGTCTTTTACATTTTGTATTCCCCTTGGGTAGCCCACCACCAATTCACCCATGATCCATCTCCATGGTCCCTTGTGTTCTTTTCTATTCCATTTTGTGCGCTTTTCCTTCCCTCCCTCCGCCTCCCCCCCTCCCCCCCAGATGAGTTTTAACAGACAGTTTTTCCTCTACTTTTGCTGGGGCACTTGGTGGGGGGAGACCAGCCAACATACAGACGTTCTTTCAGAGTAAAGTCAGTGGTATGGCAGAGTTATGCAGAAAAAGAGGCCGAGTTTAGCTCTCCAACTTGGTTTAGTGGCATGGAAGGAATTAAATTCTCACAATCTTTAAGGAGTGCTGTGGGTGAGATGCCTGGTAAATTGCTGGATCACTAGCAAGGGATACCTCTCTGTGTGTACCACGTATCAAGCCATCTGGAGATCAAGAAGGATTTACAGACCTTAAAGATATATGCTGTATTTGGATGAGTTGAGACAGGGATCAAGACAGCAAATAGGACCATAAGTCCAGTCCAGGAAAAGCGGGAAGCCCATGTCTCTCGCCTCAAGCTTCAGCAGAGGATGCTAACAAAGCAAGCTGTGAAGACTGATGAAAAACATTGCACTGAATTCAGTAAAGGTCCAGAGCCAATCAAAGACACAGGCAAATCTGAGGCTCTTTCTCTGAAGGCCAGAGGGGTAGTGAACTCCCATGTACACTCAGATTTTATCTTAGGGAGAAATGTGAGAAGGAAGTAGAACTCTGAAAAACTGAACATATCTGAAGGGAATTTTTTTAAACTGGTTAGTTGCTGGTGATAAAGATCAGATCATTTACATTAACAAGTTAATAAATTAAGTTGTTTCTAAATATACCTAATATAGACCCTTGTAACACGTATTTTGAGTATTTAATAGTAAGATAGCTATAGGTACTTTTATAGATAGATCAGTCCAAGTTAGCTTCAACCCAGCTGTGAAGTCAGTCAAAAATGTTGAATTAAAAACAGAGTTTGGACAATATGATCTGTTTTGAAAAGGATTCAGGTCAGATGAAACCAGCAGATGAAACTATGCTGCAATAATGAGTGTCAAGCACGAAGTGATCACGACAGAGCTGAGAAAAATCAGAAGATCAAACAGAACATTACAATGCCGCAATTTGAGGTCAGTGGCAGGAGGCCACCTCTTCTTTCTGGGAATTGGATTCTGTCTGGGCCAAGAGGCCAGATTCTTGCAGGTTCAATGATCAAAAATACGCTGAGGCCAGGGGTGGAGACAGAGCCAGTGTGCTGTGCTCCGTGCTGGTTCACCCAACAGCCCAGCTCCCCTGATTGAGTAGTGCATAATGTGTAGGTTGACAGACGAACAAATAGATAATCCTTTTCACCACTGATCTTTTACTAGTCCAGAATTTAAGCTTTTAACATATCAAAGAAAAAACATTTAATATATGAAAAGAACAAATCTGGGGGAAAAAAACTACTCGAATCTTTGTGAGACTTCTATAGAATATAATGAGAAGTTGATAAGAACAATCTTGATTAAACCTTGTTGAAACTAAATTTTGTATCCAGTTTCCCATCACCATTAATAATGATCCTATAGCGCCTCCCTGGTGGCGCAGTGGTTGAGCGCTGCGCTGTGGAGCTGTCGGCGGTAGCGATGCAAGTTTGATGCCCAGCCAGGGAGATTCCCACATGGTGCGGCAGAGCTCTCCTGCCGCACTGCTCCCCTCATCAGTGTATTTCCGTTGATCTGCCTGTTCTGCTCCCTACTCAGTCCTGGTGAGCCCTCTCACCGCCCTACGCCTCTGGCCTGTACCCCAGCTTGTATGCATAAATAAATCTTTAAAAAAAAATAAATAATGATCCTATAGATGATAATAGTATCAATGAGTAATTAGCATTTCCAAGCACTAGGGTACAACATTGACACATATTATGTCTCCCAGTTTTTACAGTATTTTATCAGGATGGTACTGATTTTAGCCCCTTCTACAGATAAAATTGAGGTTTTGAGAAGTAACTTGTAAGATATATACTAAATTTATGAAATAGCATATTAAGCCTATCAAGCAAGTCCCAAGGGTTTCCTTTGTGAGTAACACATTGTCAGTAATGAACATTTATGTAAAACTTAAGTTTATAAAAGATGTTTTGCATAACTCACTTTGTGTGCCTTGAAACAACTCCATGAAGTAGGGACTAGTGTTTTCCGTATATTCTTATAGAGGAGGGCACTAAGGTTAAGAGAAATACTAAACTCAAGATCATGTCTAGCAAGAGAATTAGAGAATAAAATTTGGAGGGAAAATTCAAGCTGGATGTTCACTATAAACACTCATCTTGTCTTTGGAGGTGGCAGGGTGGTATGTATAATTTTACAGACCACCAAGTAACTTACGCATGACTCCAATAACAATAATATACCTTCAAAACCTAGCCAAATAGTCATCTAATCTAATGATAGTCAATGACCCTTTTTCTTCAGATGAACAAGTAAATATTTGCCTATATATGGCATTTACATTACATACCAATGGCAGTGTAACTTTCCATAACCCATCTTCTCCACAGCTGTCATTGTCAAACTCACCTAATGTTCAAAGAGAAAGGCACCCAATTCAGTTACCAAGTGACTCAGAGACATTTAAAAGTAAAAGCAAGTTTTAGATAGGAATCACACATCTTGATTGCTTCAAGAGGGCCCCAGTTTATACCTCTCGGTCAGTGGCCTGTACTGATCTGCATTTCTTCAGGAGAAAAACATCATGATTTTAAGCTTTGATCACCCCAATCATTGGTGAGAGAAGGACTAGTTTCTCCCTTTTATGTATCCCACATTTAGGAAAGCTGCCAGTCACATCCTCACCCACACCTGTAATGCAGGCAGCTTTGCTGGCGAGGTCCAAGCCAGGATAAGGGAGAAAGTGGAGGAGGGGAAAGGCCAGGTAGGAGATGCAGCACTGAAGGCCAGGTTCTTACTACCAAGGCACTGCTATACAAGCCACTCTCTCTTCATCCATTTCCTCTATCTTTTCTAGATTTTTAAGTTCATGATTTTAAAATGGGATCTAAAGAAAAATAAAATGGTATAGGTAAAAATTCACTTTGTTGGGCAAAAATGCAGAATTCACAGCTTTAAATATGAGGAATAGATTCATAATTTAAAGCAGAAAGAATGAAACTACTGAGAACTACACAAAATCTGTTATGTTCTCAAAAACACTTCATTTACCTCTTTAATATTTAAGAAATGATGGTACATGTTGGATGAATTTAACTTTTTAAAACTTTTTATTCTCATCACTCTGTTTGTTCCCTATAACTTCTCACAGGTAATAGGGAAGATAAAATCTCCTGTTACCGATATATTTTCAAAATTGCACCCTTGCCTTACTCTTAATAATGCATATCTCAGAAACTGGAAATATGCTCTTAAAAAAAAAATCATGCAAAAAAGGTGGTGGTAATGATATCACATTTAATTTCCCCAAGCCCTTTAAAGTGGAAAGCTAATGCTAATCATTTCAGGGTTTCTTTTGGAGGTGACAAAAGATGCTCTGAAATTGTGCAAAGGACACTAATTGTTCATATACTAAATGTCATTATTAAATTGCTTACTTAAAATGGATGAAAAGAATGATTTGAGAATTATATCTCAATAAAGCTACTATTTTTAAAAAGTTAACAGAGTAACTAGGATTTTATGGTGGGTTAGAGCCACCACAGTTCTTAAGCTCTCCATGGCATCAGGAAGACTTTCTCTTGTCCTTGAATTGAAGTTAGCCTGTAATGGCTTTGAATGACAGCGTATAGGAACGTGACACCATGTCATTTCCAGGCTTAGCTTAACCTTTAAGAGAACTGGCAGCTTGCATCATGGTGTTTTGGAGACTTCAGCTGCTATGTAAGAACTTCAACCAACTAATGTCACATTAGTGTGAGGATCCATGTTTGCTATGTTGAGAGAGAAAAGGAAATGCTAAACTCTAAGATGTTCCTATTCTTAACCATTCAACTCTCCTCACCTGAGGTTGCAAAATTGTGAGGAAAAAAATTAATATCCTTGCTTACCTTTCCTGAATCTATAACCCCAAAATATGAGATTAAGTAATAAATTGCTGTGCTAAAGCAGTAAGCTCTGGGCATGTGTGTTAGGCAACAATAAACACAGTAAACTGCAACACCACTATAAACTGTGCCACAAATCCCAATATAAGAACTGAAATTTAAAATATAGACAGTAAATAGATCCTAGGAAGACTAGCAGCTATGAAGGAATAAGCCAAAATAAATACAAAGGGAATTCTTAAGGGCTCAAAAGTCAAACTAACCAGGAATTTCCAACAAGTATTCAGGCCTTAAAGAGTTCTCTGCTCCAAGTGGAGGGCACAAATGGGCAAATTGAGGGCATCCTTTCATAACTGATAGGGTTTTTCACAGGTTCTGATTTATAGAAGAGTTCAGGACTACAGAAAGATCTGAAAGTGCTGGACACCTGGGATTATTTATAAATGGGTATACTAAACAAATACACCAGTATAAGACTGATATAGAAGTAAGCCATGTAGGAACACAGACTAAATAAAAAGAATATTTTGTTGGTACTGGGGCAGCAAAGGCTATTTGGTTCCTCAGGCCAGCAGAAACTACAGCTTCATGAATGACACAAATCTACAGTGTGGATCTGGTAGTGGGGTCTTGAGGCTTAATCTAGACCACTCATCTCTAATCACCCAGTAACTGAAAGGGAAGAGAAAAAAAAAAAAGCTTTCTGTTGGAAGTTATATTGTCCACAACTAACTTTGACAAAGTAGTAAATTATTTTCAAGGACCTTTGGGACTATAACAAAATAGTTTACATTCAAGAAAACTCAGTTCCAGAAACAAAAATGGGCTTTTTAGAAAGGACTCAAAGAAATAGTAGCGAAAGCCTCCCAAAATTAGTAAAAGAAATAAATCTACATATTCAAGAAGTTAAGTAGCCTAAAATAGGAGAAACCAAAGGAAATCCACAAAAACATCATAGAAAGTTCTGGAAGTAAAAGACAAAAGTCTCTTGAAAGTGGTAAGAAACAATCACATCTTACTCAGAGAAAATTCTTTAAATGATTGCTATTATCAGAAATTATGGAGTCTCAAAAAAAGTGACATAATACTTTTCAAATGCTGAAAGAAATGAATTATTAACCCAGAGTCCTATATTCAATGAAAACAATTTTAAGTGATAAAAGGGAAATGAAAACATTCTCAGATAAAGGAAAAGTAAAAGAATTTGTCACCAGCATATTTACCCTAAAATAGCTAAACAAAGTGAAATTTATAATTTAAAAACTACCAAAAGAGGAATATTCAGATTTAGGAATAGTCACATTTTCATTTTATAATTAAAAAGTTAATACTAGTTTACTTGAGAGTACACCTCTCAATTTTATGAAGTATTACTCTGAACGAAATCCAGAGAAAGTATTAAAAAAGAAACTATTATTCCTCAAGAATATATATGTAAAACTCCCTAAAGTATTATTGTGTAGAATTCACCAATATATAAAACTAATATACCATGACCAAGTGGGATTTTATTCCAGGTATGCAATACTGGTTCAATCTTTTTTTGTCTATGTATTCCACCAAATTATGCGGCAAAGGGAAAAAAATGCATGACTATATCAGTGCAGGAAAAACATTTGACAAATTTCAGTTTCTATTCATGATTAAAAAAAAAAAAAACTCTGAAAAAAATAGAAGAGAACTTTAATTTGTTAGAGGAGGTGGTTCTGGCGATCACAACCAATGAGTGATGCCCCCATTCCCATACCTCTGATGCCTGAGTAAAATTCCCAGCATGCCATGAAACGGACTTACTGAAGGCGGGAGCTCCTGGGAATTAGGAAAGGTACCCAGCAGCCATGTTGACCTTTAAAACAGTGAGGACAGGTGGACTTCATTCTCTTGTTTTCACTCTTTGGACCAGGACACATGGGTTCATCCTCTTGACCTCATGAGCATTTTCCAGCTTGAGGGATACATTTTAAACATTTTCAAGTCTCTCCTCTCCCCAGTCTTTGAGCCCCATCTGACCTTGCTACCTGTATGTGAACTCTACTTATACTTATTCTGAACGCTTTTCTCTCAGGCCTTTCCTGTTCAGCTCTGTGTCCTCTTTGACTAGGCAGTTGTTCACAAAGAGGGGATTTCAAAGTTTGATCAGGAGTCTGTTTTTTTGAAATCCTTCTCCCCCCTACTCCCCTTATCACTAAAAAAAAAAAATCACTGAGCACACTAGAGTTATTGCTTTCCACATGCAAGTGGCAGATCTTTATAGCAGGCAACATGAGGTTTTCCTCTTCACATTTTGGGACACATACAAAAACCTCGGTTTCACCAGGTATCAAATTTGATAAATTATTTATAAAACCCTACTGACAACATTAAATTCAATAGAGATAGACTATTTTCTCCCTGTTTCCATTAAAAACAAAGAAAAGTACTTTACTCTTGTTACCTTCATTTAACATAGTAGTGGAAATTTGATTAGACTCGATAAATCAAGAAAAAGAAAAAGCATATAGATCACAAAGGAAAAAAACAGTATTTGCAAATAACATGATGTAGAAAACCCCAAGAGATCATCAAGGAAACCTTTAGAATTAATGAGTTCAACAAGGTTAAATGATACAAGCATACAAAAATCAATTGTAGTCAAATCAATAATTCAAAGACATATTGGAAGCAATTTAAAAAACTATGGCGTGGGATTAGATAATTAGACGAATTATAATTAGTCTATCACTATTGATTATTATGTCACCAGTAGGATTTTATATACACTTCATCAAATTTAAATTATAAGTTACTCTCAATAAGTTCACTGTGACTATATTTAAAATAATTCCTTACCTATTAATGATACTTACTAATTTATGAATAAAAAATGATTTTAGACCTGCTTTAAAATACCTATCAAGAAAAGATGAAAAAAGGGGCAGTTGTTGATAGCTGAAGTTAGGTTTGAAGTATATGATGGTTCATCATATGAGCATTTGTATTTTTCTGTGTGTTTGAAATTTATCATGGTAAAATCTTTCTTTTAATGAATATGTAACTTTCTGCATTCATTTGAAAAATTTAGCACTTACTATTTGCTGTTCAAAATAAAGAAAACATGATCCTTTCTCCCAAGAAGTTCACCATTTGGTAGTGAGAGAATAAGGAAAAAAAGGAAGTGCAATGGAGTCTGATATGTACTCAAATTAGCACATTAAGGTTAGAGTGGGGGTTCACTGAAAGGAAAAAGACATACCCCTGGGATCATGAGTAAACACGTGACAGAAGAGGTGATACTACATCTGTCCTATAAACAAACAGGTGCTCACAGGTTGAGACGAAAAGGCATTCTGAGTAGCACTAAGTCATATGTATAAAGCACTTACTATAATTCAAGAACTACTCTAGGCACTTCACACATTTAAATTATTACATTATCAAAACAAACCTGTGAGATATGTACTAATATTCTTATATATCCCATTATGTTAATAAAGCAACTGAGGCATTGAAAGAAAGAGTACGTCATCTAGTCAAGATCACATACATTTAAGTAATGGCATTAGTCAAACCCAGGAAATACACTATCAAACACTACAGATTTCCTCTTTAGTAGACAGTGGCATGCGTAGGCAAAGAGCTATAATGCAACAGTACACTAGGAAACTATAAATGTTGCTATAATAGATGGTGTAAGGTGGAAAATCAGGACAGTATGTCAGAAAAATGAGAGAAGATGGATGGGTAGTCAAAAAGCAGACCGTGAGGAGCTTCACATATCAAGCAAAGGAGTTCATACCATTTCAAGTCACCAACAAAGGGTTATAAACAATGGAATGACATCTATTGATTTATACAGTACAAAAATAACTAAGGCAGTGGTGAGCAGAATGGACAGGAGAGGAATCAATATAGGATGCAGAGAATTCTGTTAACAAGTGTACTAGTCCAAGAGACAGATTGTGGAGAATGGAGTACGGCACTGTTGATAGATATGGATGAAGACGAACAGATTCAAGGGGGATACAAGAGGAAGCAGTCATAGTATTTAGAAATCCTGTACATGGAAAGCAATGGCATGGGAAACAGTGAGATAAAGAAGCCTCTTAGGTAACTGGTCTGAGAGAGGGAGAGGGATGCCATTAATGGTGAATGGGAACACAGCATTCCGATCTGTGTTCCCATGGAAACAAATTCACATTTGACCAGGTGAGCCTGTGGATAGGGTTATATAATGATCCTGAATCTCAAAATAGAGACATGAATTTGGGAGACTTCAATATGCTGGCAGCAACTTAAAAGCATGGGAAGAAATGGGATTAGCTCAAGAATCCTACAGGGAGTACACAAAAACAAACAAAAAACCACGTCAAAGATCAATATTCTCTTAACTTTGGTTATTTCAGTACAACCTTTAGAAACTTTGCCAGGTCAGTGTACTGAACATTATTTAATAGCTATCTTTGAAGTGGCACAATTTTAATTCTATTTTAAAATGAAATTTTGTATTACTATAAAAATAAAACTATTATTTGGTATAATAAAGATGGAAAGTAAATATACAGATAAATTTTTAGGATGTGTCAGTGTAAGGTCATCTTTTATAACATATGTACCATATTAGTGTTGGATGTAGGCAAAGAGGTCACTCATGTGGAGGGCAAGAGGTACAAGGAAAGCAGCTGTACCTTTCTCTCAATTTTACTATGAACCTAACCCTGTTCTAAAATTATCTTAAAATAAATGCAATTTTAAATGGTTATAATTAATCCAATACTAATATCTTTGATATTTAACACATTCCAGCTCCTGAAAGCCATTATTTCTTTGTGAAAATAGATTTTTAGAAAGATTATGAAAACAAATATTCCATAATCTAAAGTACCAAATCAAAAATTACATCAAAAGAAATACAGTTGGGGTTTTACCATGTGATGGGACATTATTTAATGCCCTTATCAGTGAGTCACCTAGAGTAACCTCTTGTGCTACCTTTGGAAAAAGTCTCAAAAATCTTAGAAAATTCTGCCTTTGCAGAAGAAATGAAAGAAATGGTTCCGGACCTCTGTTCTAAGGTAAACTGTAATTAAAAAGGATAACTGGCCTCCCTGGTGGTGCAGCGGTTGAGCGCTGCGCTGTGGAGCTGTCGGCAGCGTGCGATGTGAGTTCGACGCCCAGCCGGGGAGAATCCCACATGGTGCGGCAGACCTCTCCTGCCTCGCCCGCTGCTCCCTTCAGCAGTGTATCTCTGTTCTGCCTGTTCTGGTCCCCACTCTGTCTCTGGTGAACCCTCTCACCACCCCACGCCTCTGGCCTGTACCCCAGCTTGTATGTATAAATAAATAACTCTTTAAAAAAAAAAGGATAACTGAATCATCAAAGAATTGACAGTGTGACATTATATAGACAGAACAGTGTCAAATAGTAGAGACTAGGTTATTATCAAAGGAAGCCATAAACAGTCACTAGTTCTTGGGCTACAGTTAAAGAAACTGAGCAAAATGAAAAGTTCTTTGAATTGGTGCTGCCCACTGAATGACTAGTTTTAACCTAGATCTAGCATTTCTTCTTCTCCAGCATTTTTTCCTCTCTTCCCTGTCCCCTGCCTCAAGCACACCATCCTCTTGTGGGAGGTGGCACTCTAATAAAAGAAGGTACCATGAATGTGTAGCATTAGGCCCTTACCGTAGGACACTATTTGCAATTAACCAGATTTCCCAATCAGCAGAGTATCCCCTAAAATAAAGGACTAGGTGCCCAGACCAGCTTTCAGTCATAAGAACTAAGAGCAAGGCAAGCAGCATAAAAATGTGGCAGTGTAATGTAATGTTATATAAAATAAGAAATTAAAAAGTTTTAATTATTATGGCTCCACGTAGCTCTGTTTACTTTCAAATATAAACAGAGCCTTAGATCACTATGCATAAGTGCTATGAGGATACAGTTCTGTACAAAAATTTAACTTCCTCTACTATTCTAAAAGGTGACTGCTCATATTCCACCCCATCAGTTTTGCATACCTGACTCCTAACAAAGGGTCAAAAATGATTCTCTGAACATTGATAAGAATTTTTATGGAAACACAAAAGACCTAGAATAGTAAAAAAAAGAATGGCAAGAATGACAGTATTATGCTCCCAGGCTTCAATCTATATTGCAAAGTAGTAATTAAAATATGGTATTGGCTCAATAGATTTGAGATTCCAGAAATAATCACACACTTAAATGGACAGTTAATTTATGACAGAGGAATCATGAGCACACAATGGAGAAAGGAAAGTCTCTTCAACAAGTAGAACTGAAAAAAACTGCACAGTGACAATGCAAAAGAATGAAATTAGAACACTAGCTCATACCACACACAAAAATTTGCTCACGATGGATGAAAGACCTAAAACCATAAAATATATTGAAAAAAGCATAGGCAAAATATTTCACAACATTGACTTCAGGGACTAGACACCACTGGCAAGGGAAACAAAAGCAAAACTAGTGAATGGGACTACATCAAACTTAAAAGCTTGTACATAGCATAAGAACTATCATTGAAATGAAAAGACACTACCTGACAGGAAATATTTGCTCATCACACATGACAAGGGAGAATATTCAATCTACAACTCATATAAATCAACAAAAAGAAAACAACCCAATGAAAAATTGACAGAATAAAATAGACACTTCTCCAAAGAAGGATACAGATGGTGAACAGGCACATGAATAAATGATCATTACGTATCACCAGGAAACTTCGAATGAGATACTACCTCAGAGCTGTGAGAATGGCCTATTATCAAAGACAAAGAACAGCAAGTATTGGAGAGAATGTGAAGTAAAAACAGGTCTCATAGGCCATTAATGGCAATATAAACTGGTTCAATCCCTAAGAAAAATAGTATGGAGGTTTCCCAAACTGCTAAAAAATAGATTTGTCTTATGACCTAAAAATCCATTCCTAGGTATCTATCTAAAAATAATAAAAACACCAATTTGAAGGGACATATGCACTCTGTTTGTTGCAGCACTATTTATAATAGTCAAGCTACAGAAACAACCTAAGAGTTCAACGAATGATGAATGGATAAAGATGATGTGGTATATAGACATAGTGGAATATTACACAGCTATTGAAAAAAAGAACTCTTGCCATTTGTGACATGGATAGAACTAGAGGAGATTAATCTAAGCAAAATGAGGAGACAGACAAATACCAGATGATTTCACTCATGTGAAATATTAGTAAACAATGCAAAGGAACAGACAAAACTAAGCCAAAATAAATCCTTGGATCTGACTGCAGAACTGGGGCTACCAGACAAGGAGGGGGTGGGAGCAAAGGAATGAAGGGGTCCAGTAGACAGGAGTAGAAGGTCAGTTTTGCTTTGGTGGTGGGCTCAGTATGGCAACATACATCTCAAAAGGTGTAAACCTATACCCCTAAAGCATACACGATGCTGTAAAGTAATATTACCTCAAATTTAAAAAAAAAAAAACCCACTTATTTATAATGTATAATCAACAAATACTTTGAAAAATAAAAATTTTAACAGCAAATTTAAGGGCCTTTATAATTTGTATTTTCCTTTTTGGCCCCTCACTCACTTCTGACAAATATTTTCCCACTTTTCTTTATTGTCAAATCTGTTAGATTTCATGTGTAAACCACATTTCATATTCTAAATATACACTATTTCCCTTCCAATGTACTCACTTAACTAATTTTGGAAAATTAACATTGTAGACTCAACTGCTTACATCCAAATAGCCTTTACTATTTTTAAGGCTTACTCCTATTGAAAATATCCTGTTAGTGATATAAAATAGATGGTAAATAGATGTGAAGAGAGCAAGTACATTTTTCACAACATTCTATGTTTCAAATATCCAAAAACCCATTTAAAACTTAGACACAAATTTAGACAGCCATTTTCACAAAAATTTGAACACTGTGCATAATCAAAAAGGAATAAGAAATTTTTTTCCACAAGCTACCATAAGGGATAAGAATAGAGGGGACATTATATTGAAATTAAATACAATGTTCATTTCAGTAAATAGCAGACTCTCTGAAAATTTGTAGATACATAATAGTTTTTTGTAATCGAAAGTAGAACTAGCACAAAATTGGTATACTTCTAAATATTAAAAAATAGTTATATGAACATGGGAAAAAAAAAGGGGGGGGAGAGGAGGAAAGAAAAAGAAAAGGCAAACAGAAAAATGGAGAGAGGAAGAGCTTAATCTGTGTCAATTGACTGTATGCTCCTTCAGTCTTTCCCTCCTATGTAACATGTGAACTCTTAATTCTCCTCTAAAACAACAATCAGCAAACTCCAGCCACAAGCCAAAGTCAGCCTACTGCCTGTGTTTATCAGTAAAATGTATTGAAATATAGCCAGGCTCATTCATTTACAGGGCAGAGTTGTGTAACTGCAACAGACAGATATTTTAGGTCTTGCAGGCTAAAGGCTATATCTCTCTGTCCCTTTGCAAAGGAAGATTAATAACCTGTCCTCCAAAGCATAACAAAATGATACCGCCTTTCCCATGTTTTTTTTTTTTCCTGACTCATTAGTATCACACTGCATTTCTCAACAATAGAAAAAAAACAACCTAGGATATAGTATAAATTCATATTGCACCCTCACAGTCCATTATAAGTTGTTTTTTTTATAATTTATTTTTATTGTTATTTATATCTTTTACATTACCGTGTATTCCCCTTGGGTAACCCACCATCGATTCACCTGTGACCCATCCATTATAAGTTTTAAGAGAAAGAGGTTACATTTTCTTCTCTCTTCACTGTGAGCTTTTTGGGAGCAGAGTTTACTTTCTTTATGCCAACTTTATTTGGCCAATAACTACCATGTATAAAATGCCCAACGCTTGTTATGTGATCATTACCTTTTGATGGAAAAATCATAATACCTCCCGCATAAAAAAAAATACACTCTTGTTCTGATAATCATTCTTAGGTTACAACTGAGAAATGTTGTTAAATATGATATGAAATAGGATTTGATATGATATTTACCGTTGGTTTTCCCCAAGCGGCTGTCTTAGCTTGGGTTCCTAGAACATATTCCAAGATGGAAATTTTTATGTATAAGTTTACTGGGGGGTGGTCTAGGGGAGAATACAACAGTAAGAGCAGTAAGACCGGACAGAGGCAGAAGAAGGACAGCAGCACAGTTGCCACAGAGGCCTCAGCTAATCCCACAAAGAGCTCTGGAACTGAGGTGGCCCTTTAGAGCTGTCCAGGATTGAAGCCAAGGGCCTTTGTACTCCAGTCTAGCCCAATTACTGGGTATGGGTGCCTCAGGAAGAGGAAGAAATTAAATTGATATTCGTGGAGCAGCAGCCTTTTGCCAAGGGAGCTGAAGGCAAGTCCCTCTAGAGAGCCAATAGCTCTGAATGAGTAGGCTGACTCTGAAGAGGGATGTGGGTGAAGCCACACAACACCCATTGCAATGGTCTGATCATGAAGTTCAGAAACTCGAACTTCAGAATGTATGGAAAAATAATTCAGACCCGAGTCTCCAGCTGTGATCTAAATGTACACGAAGATACTGACAGGGTCCAAGCCTAGGTAAGCAGGTCTCTAGACTGTGGCTGTCAATCTGTCATTATCTGTCACGTTAGTCACTTAAATCAAATTACTGCATTTCCCATTGAATTATGGGAAAGCACAACTGGTAGCTGTCTTTTAGTCCAAATTGTGAGATTTCTTGTAACTTGCACAGTCTAAAGCTGATTGGTCCACTAAGAATTAGGAAGCTTAGCAGGAATGATTAAAAAGCATCCATTCAGTAAGCATCCCTGTACTCATCACCATCTGGTCAGATCTGATTATTATACAGTATAGGAGACTGCTGCCAGATAAATCACAGACAGAATTCTTCTGAGGCTGCCACTTAGCATTTGTAACAGCAGTGGGGAACAAGTGTGACGTGCAATAGGCGCCTTGGTCCAGGTACCCTGGCATCATGATCCACTAGTTACTCTCCTTCCATCAGTCTGAGAAATAGGGAGATCCATGGTGCTGTTTTGAAGACGTTCAATTATTTTAAATATATATACATATATATACATACATACATATATACATATATACATATACATATATATACATATATGTGTGTGTGTGTGTGTATATATATATATATAGATACATATATATATCTTCTGCTACTTTCTAATGGAAAAAAAAAAACTTGAATGTAAAATCAGCATGCCCAGCACGCCTGCTACGTTCCATATTAGTCAATAGTCTTCTCTCTCCATCTAGAAGTCAATGCCATTTTTCCCAAACATCCCAGATGCTTCCCTGCATGCAAGACTTCCTAACCAATTTTTCAAATTAAGCGCAACCCTGAAATCTGGCTGTTCTTTCAATCTGCTTTGAAAGAGTGTCAGCAGTTTTGATATCTGCCGCATTTTATTCACCATAGGTTCAGGACCCCCACAGAACCAAGCTACAAATAAAAGCTAAAGAGAATTAAGAAGGAGAAAGCATGCCTTGCTAGGGTGCTAACTCCACTAAATTCACATGGAGGGGGAGAAAACCTGCTGTGATGAGACTCTTAGAG
Source organism: Scalopus aquaticus (assembly GCA_004024925.1). NCBI lineage: Eukaryota > Metazoa > Chordata > Mammalia > Eulipotyphla > Talpidae > Scalopus > Scalopus aquaticus. Next base: position 98,784 of record PVIJ01003787.1, on the reverse strand, counting down.
GAAAGAAATAACAAATCTCACCAAAGCATCTTAACTGCAATGCAGAAAAGCTTTTGAAATCCAACTTTGTATACTGATGACAAGTAGAAGACATCAGTTACATTTACATTAACAAGATTGAGCATTCTGAGAGCAGAGTAAATCAAACAGCCTTCCTATGTTTTTGCAGCCTCTAGAGATTTTATCTAAGAATTTAGAAAAACTACAGACAAGATATGTGCAGCAGACTAATTTGACAATTCTTATACATTCATTTGTAGTCCCAGATAGTACTCGGGAAATATCCCTAGTGAAAGTTTTTCAATGGGATCTAAGAGCCAGAAGATGAGAAAGAATTGGCCATTTGCTGTGCTTTCTTCCAAAACTTGGCTGGTGATTGAAAGAGTTCTCAAGCGTAACTACAGCAACCTGGCTACAATACAGGTGTCATCAGCAAAGCTGGCAATGTTCAGAGCTTTTAAATCAAAAACTCTTTACCTGGTATGTAATTTGTTTAGTACATTTCCTTCATTACATTATGTTAAGAGCTCTTACTCTGAAGACCAGTATATCTTGCATGTGATAGCCATTATTTAAACCAGGGGTCTTCACCAGGGTTGATTTTGTCCCCATCACACTTCTGGCAGTGTGTGGAGATAATGCTGGGTACCACAATTAGAAAGGGGGAAATTTTCTACTAGAATCTAGTGGGAAGAAGCCATGAAGGCTGCTAACCATCCCATAATGCACAGGATAGCCCCCACCTCCAAACAAATATCAATAGTGTAGAGGTCAATAAACAAACTTTGCTCTTGTTAAGAACCTAGAAGCACTGTGGAGGAAAACACTACAAAATAGTTCAGATTTGTGCAAAACACACATGTGAAAGGCAACACAGCTATTTTTCACTTGAAATCTAGTGAGCAGATTGATGGTTTTTAGGATCTTGTACTATATATCAGTCTGCATCATTCTGATATGCAAAAAATGTAAGGAATTAAATGTTTCTACTTTCTCTGACCTCCGCCATGGGTACATTGCTCTTCTGAGAGCAGGAAGACTATCTAGTGGTTTTATAGAAACCCTGAACCATCATCTACAATTTAGTGTTTGGTTCCCATTTGCCTTGTTTCTAAGATGCATTGAAAATAGAAGAGCAAAGATGATTTTTCATCATCAAAAATGTGCCTATACAACTAGAGGACATTAACTATTCTCTAACACAAGAACTACAACATTAATAATGAATGGTATTACTCCACCTTTCTTCCTTGAGGAGCTCTTTCAATAAGATTTCAATACTGAAATCTTAACCCAAGCCTCTACCTAGGGCTTTATTAGGGGAGATCTTCTCCCCTAATTAGTATCACTACCTTCAAAAATTCATAGTGGCAAAATTTTAACTCATCTATTTTGTAGTAATTTTAGTGCCCTGATGTCAAAACTAGAAAAGGACATCCAAAAAAAGAAAAAAAAAAAACTATAGAGCAAAAGAAAAAAAAAAAACAAAAGCAGAGCAAATTTTGTTGAACATAGATGCAAAAATCCCCACAAAAGGGTAGCATATAAAATCAAATGATATGCTAAAATTCTTACATGGTGATCAAGTGGGATTCATTCCTAAGTGCAAGTGTGATTCGACATATACAAGTCAATTAATGTGATACACTATATCAGTAAAACAGGATAGAAAGCATATGGTCATCTCAAATGCAGGAAAAATATTTGACAAGATTCAATATCTATAATAAAATTCTCAAAATTATAAAAGGAGCATACCTCAACATCGTAAAAGTCATATATGACAAACGTGTACTTAACCACAAACTCAATGAGTTCATGGTCAATGTTAAAAAACAATTTTTTCTATAAAACCAGGACCAAGATAAGGATATCCAGGCTCACCACTATTATTCAAAATAACACTTAGACAAAAAGTAAAAGACATGCAAATTGGAAAGGATGAATAAAACTGTTACTATTTGCAGATGACATGCATTGTACATAGAAAAACCTAAAGACTACTAAAAAAAAATTCGAAATAAAAATAAAGTTATAGACTAATTATCAATATACAAAAAATGTAGCATTTCTATATGCAAACAACTAACAGAAATTAAGAAAACAATTCCATTTTCAATCTCATCCAAAAGAATAAAATTGCTAGGAATAAATTTAAACAAAGAGGTAAAAGTCATGTCATAAAAGCTATAAAACATTGTGGGAAGAAATAGATGGGAAAGGAAATGGAAAGTTAAAAAAAATGGAAAGATAAGCCTTTCTTCACAGAAATAGAGGAAAAGGATAGTAAAATTTGAAATAAGAACCTGAAAGCTAATATTGAGAGAAAAAGGACAAAAATGGAATTATCTTGCATCTTGATTTTAAACTACTATTGACATAAAGCTATCAAAACAGCATGGTATTGGAATAAAAATGAACTGAAAGCTGAGAAATAAAACCCACATATATGTCTAATTTATGATGAAGGACTCAAAACATACACTAAAGAAAAATGTCTTCAAGTAAAGGTTCTGGGAAAATTGGACAGACACACACAAAAGAATGAAATTAAACTACTACCTAACACCCTACACAAAAAGTAATTGAAAATGAGTTAAAGACTAGAATGTAAGACCTAAAACCATAAAAGACAAAAAAATGCAAGGGTAACTCATTTGACAATGGTCACAGCAATGTGTCATCTACAACAACAACAAAAAAAAAAGCACCAAAAGAAATGGACCACCAAGAACTAAAAGGTTTTTGCACAACAAAGGAAATCATCAAAAGGCAACCCACTAAATGAGAAAGTATTGGCAATTATATATCCAATGAGGAGTTAATATTCAAAATACAGAAAGAATTCATAAGGTAAGAAAAATACAATTACAAAAATGGGCAGAGGCTCTGAATAAACACTTCTCCAAAGAAGACCTAAGATGAAAACACACACATGAAAAACTGTTCATCATTTATTAGGGAAATACTAATCAAAAGTACAGCGATATCATCTCATATTTGTGAGGATGGCAATTATCGACATGACCAGAAACAAGTATTGACAAGGAGGTAGATATAAGAGAACCTTCATACAGTATTGGTGGGAATATAAACTGGTGCAACAACTATGGAAAGCAGCAAGCAGATTTCTCAATAAATTAAGAACAAAAATACCATATGATGTCGTTAGTTCACTTCTGGGTATTTACCTGAAGAATATAAAACACCAATTTTAAGATACATATGCACCCATATAGCTTCATTACAGCATTAATTACAATAGTCAATATTTGGAAAAAAGCTAAAGCCCATGGATAGCTAAATATGTAATAGATACACACAATGAAATACTACTAAGCTATTTTTAAAAAATCGATGAAATTGTGGTATTTGTGATAACAAGGATAGACATTTAGGGTACTATGCTAAGTGAAATAACTTAGATGAAGGACAAAAAACAAATTATTTCCGTCATGTGGAAGATAAAGCAAATGAACATACAAAACGGGACACAAACTCTTAGATTATAAGAACAAAAATGGTGGTTGCCAGAAAGAAAGGAGAAGTAAATTGGATAAAAGGCTTTAATTTTATGGTAGAAGTGGAACCTAGACCTTTGGTGGTAATATAATGCTGTACACCTGAAACCTACATATTATAAAACTATTACAATAAAAATTAAGTTAATTTAAAAGGTGAAATCTTGTCATTTGCAACATGGAAGGACATTGAGTTATTATGCTGTGTAATATGCAAATGGAGAAAGACAAATACCATATGATTTCATTCATTTGTGGAATACAAAGAAAGCAAAACAAAGTAAAACATTTGCAGATAAATAGTTTGGTGGTAACCAGAAGGAAATGGGGGTGGAGGGTAGAGTCAATGAGTTTAAAAAAAAAAAAAAATCAAGCATATGATAGAGACTAGGCATTTAGTCAGGATCATAATGTATACCTACAGATTTAGATGTATAATACTGTATACCTGAAACATAATATTGCACACCTGAAACATTATAAAACACTTCAATGAAAAGAAAATTTTAAATATATCTTTACCTGTCAACACAAAGAGGATTTGACCCTTCTGAGAACAGTCTGATATATTAATTACTGGATTTGTAGCCAGGAGACCCAAATTAAATCTTGGCTCCACGGATATTTAGTGATGACAATATGTCTTCTGAATGCTCCACTTAATGTAAACCCTGTAACAAGAATTGTCTCACCCAGGCTATCATTTAAGGTCCCACCCATAACCCACATTCTTTCACTGAGCACCCATTCAGTGGCAGACACTGTGGATTGTTACCACCCATACAAGTTAACCACCGCAAACAAGAACTAGGTAGAAAGGATCTGATGGAAGCTTAAGGGAAGGGTGTCAAAAAAAAAAAAAAATCCACTCTGCCAATATGCTTTGCTCTTCCACTACTGTCCATCAATCAGATTAAGTATTTACACCTTCTCTCCCTCATTTCTTCCGTGTAGAGTTTTCAGATGCTGTAGATTTTTATTTTGAAACATCTCTCCTGCTTTCCCTTACATTCCATTTATAGGATCATTCTTTATGTCTAAGTCTCCCAGGACCTCTTTTCTGGTGTTCCTGCTGACTTACAGCATTCCCTTTCTTGTTTGTGCAATCTCAAACTGTCTCTTATATAATATTCATCTTCATCAAACCTCATTCATTTTATTTCCACTCTACTTAGCTAAGACTTGAGGTATGAAAATATAGTGGATTGAATAAATTCACCCTAAAATTATGTCCACACCGAACTTCATAATGTAAATTTTTTGTGTAAATGTGTAAATAGGATCTTTGTAGCTATCATTAGTTAAGACATACTCATACTAGATTAGGGTGGACTCTAAGCCCATGACTTTCAGCCTTATAAGAAGATCAGAGGGCACACAGAGATGCAGGGTGAAGATGGAACCAAAGATTATAGTCTGCAAGCCAATTAATGTGAAGGACTGCCAGCAACCACCAGAAGCTAGGGAAAAGGCATGAAATGGTTTCTCCCTGGAGCCTACAGAAGGGACCAACCTTGCCAACATCATGATTTCGCACTTGAGACTCCTGAACTGTTGTTCTTAAGCAACCCAGTTTGTGTTCATTTGTTACAGCAGTTCTAGAAAACTATTACAGGTGTCTATGAGAAATGTCTCAAGTTCTCCAACTAGAGGTAGCATAATTATCCAAAAACCGTAATTGTCCAATGGTTGAACTCTGATTTCCATAGTGAGTGTAAGGTAAATGAAAACATGATCAGGATTTTCTGCCCTACTGCCATTAGCACTAATGATAGACCCCTGCAGTCCTACACGAGTGCCTGATGGCAGGCACCTGAAGTATAGTGTGGGCATGTGCGATTGGGTACATCTGTGCCTGGCGAGACTGAGCACGTAGGAGCAGCATCACAGAGGACACAGCTATGTGGCAGAGAGAACAGAGCATGGCAGCAAAGGACCATGGGATGGGGTGCAGCAGAGACACCACCAGAAATCTAGAGAGCCCAGAAAGAGTGAAGGTTCGCAGGGGGCAAGGGTACCTGCTGCCCCTGTACCTAGTTGCCTCTCTACAAATGCTGTAGAAAAACATTAAAAGCCTGAAAAAGCCGCCAAGGGCTCCAGGACTCCTCCTTTATCCATCTTCCTAGATCATAGAGAATCTGTCCTGTGCCTTCCTGCCGCTACAGACAAATACTCCAAAGCTACACTGCCCACAAGCTGCTCAAGCCAGTGACCACTCACAGCAGATATACAAAGCAGGTAAATTCTTGCAGCCATACTCCTTTGCTAGCAACTGAAACACTCTTCAGAACCTTGCCACACTGCCCTTAACCTGACCACATTCGGATCCTGACACCCCGCCTTGTTTCCTTCTCTCCCTCTCTTGGAATCAACGTCACATCATAGTCCTCTGACCCTTTTAAACCTTCCCGATTTTCCTTCCAATGTTTTTATGTGCTCCCCTAATAAAATCAACACTCATTTAATTGCACCTTGGTGTTTACTCTTTGGAAAAACCAGAATAACCCAGAAGGGAACTTCAAAATACGATTTCTATTTCAAATCTGTCTTGGACTGGTTTGTGGATAATGGATTCAAATTTGGCAAGATTGGAAGTAGACAAGGAATTTAACGTAGTAGATGAAAGAGACATGTGACTTGCAGTTCACTAGTGGTGGCAGTAGATACAGAGATCAGATTCCAGATACATTTTCCCAGCAAAACTTATGGAACTTGGTGATGAATATATGTGAGGGTATGGTAAAAATTTCCATCCAGGTTGATTCCTTAATTTCTAGCAAATGCAAGGATATTGAAAATTCACTAATACAGAAGACTAGAGGAATAGTAAATTCAAAACTAAAAGATTAAAAGTTCAATTTCAATATGTTAAGATGAAAATTGTTTGGAGTCAAAAAGGGAGTATAAAAGTATGGCGCTCAGAAGATTCCTAAATGAATTTGGGAAAGAACAGAAAATGGTAATTAAAGCCAAGGAGGTAATCAGAATCAGGTGGAGGGAGGGGGCAGGGAATGTAGCATGAGTAGCAAGAGTAGTCCACAAGGCTGCCCAAAATTTAAAGGTAAAGAACATAAGCAGAAACTGAAAACACTAAGAAGGAACCACTGGAGAGAGAGAAAGGGTGAACCTGGTGGCTATAAAGTAACAGGAGAAAATTTTGAAGATGAGTTGAAAGTCAACTGGTCAATGCTGACAGACATACAAGGAAGATGATTCAAAATTGTCTTGATTTTGGAGACCAGGCATCTTTGGTGATCTACCATTGGGGTGGAATGGTGAGTGAGAATGGAAGCAAAGTAGTGCTGAGGAGCAAATGAGACTTCAGGTCAAGTTGAGTAAAACTGGGAATATCTTATGCACTAAACACATAGCACTGGTAGAACCAAGAATTACTTTTATAAGAAAATTCCATTTAATTTGGTATTTTCGAATTTTCACTTTAAGTGTTTTCCCAACCGGCCTTAACAGCTTTTTAAAATAATTTTAACTATCACAAAAAAAGATAAACTTTTGTGTACACCAGAAAGCCAATGAAAACTCACTATTATAATAAAACTAAAACAATGCATCTATTGGCCTTGAAATCCAGAGAGACAAAAACAGAATAGAGGTACTAACTCTGTATTCTACCATGCATCAGGTTTTGACCTCTCAGCCTTTAAAGGATACTCATGACAAGAAGGCAGGTGTGGTACCAGCGAGCACAGGTTCTACATCAATTCAGGCAGATGGATGAGAGTTCTGGAGGCCTCAGTGGCTTTTTCAGACTTTAATGCTCTTTCTATGCCAATTGTGGGGCAAGCCCACAGGCTGGAAAGGCAGGGAGGCCAGATGACCAAGGGACCTCCCAGCCCCCAGTGAATCTGTACACTTTTCTCTTTGGACTGTAGAGTAAATGAAAGAGTCATCAGGTTTTTCCGCCCTTCCCTCAAGGATCGACCTCTGCAGGCCTACACGCATGCCTGATGGCGGCACCTGGAGTAGGGAGTGGGCCTGCGGGCCTGCATGAGTGGGCACACCTGAGCCAGAGATGGGTTACAAGCTGCAGAAAAAGCAGCAGAGGCAGCAGAGAACAGAGCATGGAGCAGAGGCCATGAGAGAACACCAGAGAGCATGAGAGAGTGAAGATTCCCTGGGGGCTGGGAGGCCTGCCAGGCTCCAGCCCCGCCCCAACCCACCCCCTGCCCTGTACCTGGTTCCCTCTCTACAAGAGACATTAAAAAGCCAACGAAGACTCCAGAACTCCTCCTGTTGATCCTTCTGCGCAGATCCATCGAGAACCTGCTCCTGTCTTCCTGTGCCTATAGCCTCTCTGGCATCATCTCGTGGTCCTGCTTCTCTGTACTCACTCCTCGTCTCGTAGCCCTTCCCCCATAGCCATTCTGAGTAATGCCACTTTTATAGCCCTTCCCTCCTAGGCACAGGTGTGCATAAATACACATGCACACGCACCTTTGCTCAGGTGTCCACAGTCAGGCACACGTGCCCCACACTGAAGCCCCTTTTACATTAAAAAGATCAAGGCCAAAGGTGATAGCCATAGAGGCCAATGGCATAAAAGCCTGACCAATTCACTTACCCTACAGCAGCGCAACTCTTTAACATTCATATCTAATATTAAAATACCCCTCTACTACATAGTAAATGGACTATATCCAAGCCTCCTTGGGTGTTTTAAGCAACAGATTATATCAAATGCACAAATTCTTACATTATCACATGTGTTTGAACTTCATTATACTATTCTTTAGTCCCTCCTAGTAAAATCCAACACTCATTTCCTTTCAAAACTCCTAGCACACCTCTCCGACTTCATTAGTAACATTATCCATCAGAGTTAGATTGAAAATCCTTGCCCATAATCTCAGTCTTGACAGCCATTTCAGTTGGAAACTAATGGCCCTATTTTAAGAGAAAAGAGATCGTTACAGAGATTCTTAGGCATCAGAAATAAAGACTATGAGTCTATTTAAAGTATTATTTGAGTGCAACATCAATGAAAGCTTTAAAAGAATATTTTCAAATTGCAAACAATAAAACTACTCTAGAGACAAAGGACTAAATAAAATAGCATATAAAGTTTATCTAGAACATTACCTGCATTTTTTCACTGAGCAATAAAACATTTTTCTCTTTAAAAGAAAGGCTGCATCTTTTTAAAACCTCCTAGTTGAAATTAGTGTAGAAGCCTGTGTAGTCAGAGACTAAGAAAAGTACATGCTAAATGATTCTAAATAAAATTCCAAATAAAATCTGAGCAAAGAAACATCAAAGCAATATCCTATGAACTCTACTTCTACTCTCTAATATACCAAGTATCCTTAGGAGGTTTGTAGATCCATACAAAGGCACTGGTTACTCTGACCCACAAAATGAGCACTGGATTTTTTTGTTTGCAGTAATGAAGTATTTATAAACACACTATACGTTGCAGAAATTCTCCAGCTACCTGAAGAAAGGACATGCATACCAAAGAGGAGAAAAATAAAACAGAAAGCATTTCAATATAAATAACTCTACCTTAATTGCAATACCAAGGGCCATGTAGCTTTCTGGCCAGGGCTTTAAGATATCAATGGGGGCCAACTATGCCTGACAGAAAAATAAATCTTCAGAATATTCAAAAAGTGCATGCCCTGTTTTAAGCAGAAGTAATGGAGAAGGATTTTTCCCTTGGACCTCCAGGTGCAGTTGGGCTGCCAGCAAGAGAGTAATGAGTGGTTCCACCCCACGCATACTCTGCTCTCCACGAGGGGCAGGCATTTGTCAGGTGTAAATTATTTACAGTGGTCTCCAAAGGGTCTGAAAAGTCAGTATATATTTCCAAAGAAAAGAAAAAGAAATCCTGGAACAAGTATTACAAGAAAGAGAGATGAAGCAAAGGTCTAATTTAAGGATTAAAGGCCGCCCTGACTGGAAAACACACACAAATACATTCTTGCCAATGCTAAATAAAAGTTCAGAATTTAATTATTCAGTTCTCTTCTTTGTCACTTTCAATTCTAAGAACATGAAAAGCAATGTTTAAAAGTGAGCACTGAAAATAGACAATGGCTTAAGGCTTCATCATTTCAACATATCCCCACTGAGTGATAACAGACACCCAAGAAATGCATAATTAGATAATTACTTTGTATTGACTCCATCTTCTAAGGACTTTTAAGAGTATTAAAAACTTTAAGAGAACAAATGTGCAGCAATTTTAAGTCTTCACTAAAAATAAAAGTTCAGTAGCAAGATAGAATTAAAGTGATGTCAGTATTGTTTTATAGGAGGAAGGAAAGAACCAATCACCCACATTAATTTATGACTCAATGGTCAGAATGCTTCCACAGCAAGTAACAAAATATCTAATTATTTGAACTTAGATTTAAAAAATTGCTATTTCAACTTCCTGCTACATGGAAAATTGGGATAACCTTCGTGTAATAAAAAATTGAAATAGCAATCCCGGGGCTGGCTCAACAGCATAACTATGCCAGACCACAGGGTCCCAGAGTCAGAGTTGCTTACCCCTTATCTACTAATCTCAGGCTGCAGGCTGGTGTCTCCAAACCAAATATCCCAAAGAGCTAAGGTGTGAATAGTAGGGAGCGCAGAGAAAGGAAACATACTTTTTGTGGAGGCATCCAAAGCAGGCAAAGGAGAAAAGCAGAAAAGCGTCTTCCCTCTGGATAGCACACTCTGTTAAGCAGGAGAAAACTATTTTCCTTACCCCACCCACCAGATTTCCATACTTCTCATTGGTTAAGACTAAGTCACATGTTCACACTCAGACCAAACACAGGCAAGGGAATGAGACTGACAAATTGGACAAATCAGTTTCACCTGGGGCAAGCTAATTACAATCTGAATAGAATAAAGGTGTTGTTAGCAAAGGGCGACTGTAGACCACAAAATGTGTCTGCCACAACTCTGTTTTTTGCACTGTAGGTCAAAATATCTGATTCATTGGGCATTCTAAGAAAAGTAATATCTCTTTTTTCCCAAAGTAATGCAGAGTTTTAACTTTACATTTGTAAGCAGCAGTTCTCTGGCTCACATCAATGCTGGCATCATTAAGTCCTAGGAGATAGGTGATTATGCACTTCCCAAGGTATTTAGACCCCCAGTCACATTTTAAAGCCAGCACTGTGAATTTGCCCAGAAGAGAATAAGCAGATTATAGAACACCGAGTTACAGTGAAAATACAGCAAAATAGAGCACATGCATATCAGTCATTTCCGCATCTAAGCAGTAACCAGTTTAAGTATGACCTGTTGCTATAATCTAAGAGATATCAAAAGTACCAAAGGAGATGTTAACGGCTGGCAAAGATCTTTCTGGAGCTAATTCACACAGATAATGACCTGTGGCCAACCATTTCAGAGGCCTAAGATAAAAGATAAATGAAAGAGTTCTTTACAGTCCATTAGGAACACAGAGATGTAAACAATTATAAGGTGAGGTGCAAGAACAATCTAGAAAAGAGGAAGCATAACAGTGCTACATACTGATCACGTATTTTGAAGGAAGAAAGAAAAGGTTCTGATCCAAGCCAGCCTACTTAGTAGCTGTGTGATGGAGCATGAATTGCTTGCTCTGAAACTCAAGAAAATGTGTTAGCATGCACCTACCAGGGAGGTTTTCATAATAAGATGAGATGGCAAAGTTAAACAACCTGGGACAATCTTCCCCCACACAAAAAAGCCACAGAAATGATTTCTCTCTCCTTTCCCCAGGCAGAGGGCAAGTGAGCGTGTTCTGAAACATAGGAAGCTCTGGGATTAGACCCAGTGGATCAGAGCTCAGCTAACAAAAATCAATACTTAAAATTCTTTAAGCAAATTTAAATTGACACCAGAAGAAGAGCTGGGAGATATTCACTGCCTATTAATGTCTTCCCTATTGAAACAGACTTCACCAAAACTGCAGTCCCATTTACCTCCAGTCACTAACGAGGAAGTAAACATTGAAACATCTCTCTCACCATTTTTTCAAGTTCTTTTCTCTAGTGAACAGCATGCAATCTGACACTCATTTTCAACACTGGGTTGAAATTATTCTCAGGTTGTTTGGATTTTTTTAATAACAATATGACAATATTATTTACAAAATTAAATACAATAATTTAAAGTAGATAGGACATTTCATCAAACAATGGAAAATTTTCACCACCCCAAAATGTTTCCTCATGCACCTTGCAACTACTGATGTGGTCACCTCAAGCAACAACTGATAAGATGCTACTGTTCTAATTTTACCTTATTCACATTATCATGTAAATGAAACTATACATGGGCTTTGTTGTGAGCCTGGCTTCTTTCATTTAGCGTATTTTTGTAAATTATTTGTTTCATTATCTCTATCAGTATGTTACTTGCTTTTCATTGCTAAGTAGTTTTTCATTGTATGGATATGTACCAGGTCAGAGAATAACTTTATTTCCCTCTATGTCATTTTTATGATGTGGATGAAGAAAACAAAACAAAACAGAAAGACACACAAAAATGATTCCCGGCAGAGGCCACCGTCCATGTAGTGTTTGCATATTTTCCCCATGTCTGCATATGTCTCGGGGTACTCTGGTTTCCTCCCCATCCCAAAGACGTGTACAAGGTTGGTGAACTAGTGAGTCTAAACTACCCCAGCTTGAGTGAGTGTGGTGTGGGTGTGAGTGGGCCCTATGACAGAAGTCGTCCTGTCCAAGGCTGGTTTTCATCCTGCACTCTGAGCTTCCGGGATAGACTCCAGCCACCCCTGAAATAATAAGTAGATTTGGGAATGAATAAAGGAATGAATACAAATAATCACTGACTATTAGAAATGTTTTTGGTCTTATTGAGAAGTCTGATAATTTTTTTGTGATCAGAAATATACCATAAGATTTAAATTCTGGTTTATTTCAGTTAGCTTAAGGTAAAACTGGTTTTGTTTCATGCCATTTCACTTAAAGCTGTAGTTTCCAAAACCTATCTAAGGTCCTACTACAAGATTTGCTGATTCAAAGTTTATCAAGTCATCTGATGAGGGACTTTTGAGTTGTTTCTCATTTGGGAGTTTATGAATAAAAGTGCTCTGGACATTCTTATACATAAATCATAAATATGGCCATACATTTTCATTTCTCATAAATATCTAAGAGTGCAATTACTGGGTTATATGATGAGTGAGTTCACTTTCTGTTTGTTTGTAATTTAATTTTTGAATAGAAAATACATTAATATGACTAAAAATTCAAACTGTACCAAAGAGCATGCAGGTGGAAGTCTCCCTCGTACACATGTCCCTATTCTTTCTGAGGTATTCTATGGCTGTGTAAACAATGTTTTTGTCTTTTTTGTTTCTTCTTTATACACCAAAAAAACAGTGCACTATATACCTGCTTAATGGTTTTTCAAAGTTCTGGCACTTTACCTTCCCATCAAAAAATGTATGAAAGTTCCATTTATTTCACACCTTGACCAACACTTTATACTATAATTTATTTTTATTTTAGCCATTTTGATTGGTGTCAATCAGTATTTCATTGAAGTTTTAATCACATTTCCGTGACAACTAAAGAGGCTGAGCATCCTTTCCTGCACATTCCTACCATTCTTATTTTCTCCTGTTAATCATCTGTCCAAACTTTTTGCTCATTTTATAGGGTTGTTTGCTGTCTGAATATGGAATATAACACATCTTCATATTTTCTTGATAGAAGCCTTCTGTCAAATATATGTATTGTCAGTATTTTCTACCTGTTTGTGTTTTCCTTTTAATTTTCTTAAAAGTATATAGCATGAAAGCAGAAGTTGTACTAGAAAAAAAATAAACAGGTAAGTAAGACTATTCAAAGTCACTGCAATAAGTAGAACAAACAAAATACAGTCTAAACTCATCTGCTTTGCTAGGTCATTAGCATTTTAATGTAAATTTAAGAATCAACCTGTTGATTTCTTTCAGAAAATCTGCTGGAATTTTTTATTGAGATTTCGCTGAATCTATAGATCGGTGTGGGAACTACTGATATCTCAATAATGGTGAGTTTTCTAATCTAAGAACATGTTAGAGCTCTCCATTTATTTAGATCTTTAATTTCTCCCAGCAATATCTGACAGATTGTTGTATACCAGGCTTGCATGTTGTTAAATTAATCCCTAATTCTGGTTTTAAATTATTTGCTAAATTTTATTCCCAATTATTCGTTATCAGTACATATAGAAATGCAGTTAAGTTTTGTATAATGATTGAGCTGTGTTGAATCTGTGTGAACCACAGAATGTGACCTATTTGAAATAGGATCTTTGTACATATAACTAGTTATGGATCTAAGGATGAAATCATCCTGGACTTAGCATGGACTACTGTTCTTAAAAGAAGAGAAGACACCAAGAGACACCTCTCCCCCAGAGAAGTCCATATGAAATGGAGGGAGAGATGAGTTATGACTGGTGCCACCAGAAACTGGAACAGGCAAGCAAAGATTCTTTGCTGAAGATGTCATGAAAGGCTGTTGTATATTTTACCCAGTTTTCTAAGTGCTTGTTTGGACAAGTGTCATATGATAGCTTGATGTACATTTTGCCACTAATTTATTTTGGCATGTTATTTTATCACATGATCAAAAATTCACAATTCTTTGTGTAAATTTTTAGAGTAATGCTCAGCCATATAAATATTTCTCCAAGGTTAGTTAGCAGAGAGCACTGGAGGGGAAATGGAAGGAATAGCACAGAAAGGGATTCTTTTCCCAGTTCTAGAATGATTATTTTTTCTCCCTTCTTTTGGTATGGTATCTGGTGGCATTCAGAAACCCCAGGAGGACTCACTCTCCATATGGTTTCTCCAATATTCAGGAAAGCAGACTCCTGCAGACCAGATTCATCCATGGATGCCATAAAATATTTCTATACCATCTAGCAATCCACAACCTCACCCTGTTCCATGAGGTCTGACTCTCTTGTAGGAGATGTCTATCAAAATGCTTTGGTCCTTTCTTGTTTATGCTTTCTCAGGACTGGAAATAGTTGCTACTCCCGTATTCCTTAAAGTCTCTTCCTACTCATTTTAGTCATTAACCACTCTGACATTTTAATGATTTATATATTAAATATTTCTCAATGAAATGACATATTTATAGTAGTGAAAAAAGCAGTCAACACACATTTGTGTATGCAATTACTATATCTTACAAAATGAATGAGAAATAAGATTTTTCAAATAAACAAAAGCAAAGGGTTTGATATTAGCAGACCTCCACTATAAGACTGTTAAAGTTTTATAGGTAAAAGTGATAGTACTAGGGAAAAAAACATTGATTCACACAAGAAATAAATACATCAAGATGGCATAAATGAAACTATTACAAATGCAAGTTTTAAATGTCTTCAAAGTTGTTTTAGGCAAAATAGGATCAATGTCTTCTGGGATCATAGTAGAGTTATAATATATAGCAAAACAAGCATAAAATGTGAGGGAGACTCGAAATACATTGTTGAAATTTCTTTATATTACACATGAAGTGGTAGAGCAGTATTTGAAGTAGAATATAATTAATTTAAAATCCATCTATGATAAACACCATAGCAAGAGAAATGAAAACTTTATTATATTTTATTGAAGTAACATTGGTATACAACATTGTATATGATTTTTAAAATTGGAGGCTTATATCCCTTCAGATACATGTTAAAACACCACACATATCAACCAAGGCAGCTGTAGTCTTCCACCATAGTCCACTGGGCCTCCTCCACCCCCCACTGGTAGCCTCAGGTCTGCAGTCAGATATCTAAGGCTTGTTTTGGTTTAGTTTTGTCTGTTCTTTTGTCATATTTCTCTATATTCCACAAATAAGTGAAATCATCTGATATTTGTTTTTCTCCTGACTTATTTTGCTTATTATAATCCCCTCAGTTCCATACAAGTTGTCACAAAGGGCAAGATTAAATCTTTTTTATCACTGAATAGTATTCCATTATGAATATGTATAAATTCTTCTTTATTCATTCATCTGTCTTTCAGCATTTGGGATACAAGTCCATAACTTGACTATTGAAAATAATGCTGTAATGGGATGTTTAAAATTTATTTCTAAGTTAAATTAAAACATTCAAGAAAACAGTGTACTTTATCACTGTGACTTCTACAAACTGATTTGACTGAATTACCATTAAAAACCTATTTCACTCCGGCACATGAAAAAAATGTATATCATTACTTATTATCAGGGAAAAGTAAATCAAAACCATAATGAGATACCACCTCGCTTACTTGAGAATGCCAATATCGAAAAGTCCAGAAGCAGCAAGTGTTGGAGAGGATGTAGAGAAAAACATCCCCAGTACACTGTTGATGCAAATGTACATTAGTCTACTCCTATGGAAATCAGTTTGGAAATTTCTCAAAATATTAAAAATGGGTCTACCACATGACCCAAAAATTCCACTCCTAAATGTCTAACTGAAGAATGTAAAAACACTAATTCAAAGGGATATGTGCCCTGTTTTATTCATTATAGCCCAGTCTACAATAGTCAGGTTATGAAACCAACCTAAGGGCCAAGGAGAGATGAGTGAATTAAAAAGATATGTTGTTTATATACAATGGAATATTGCCCACCTATGAAAAAGACGCAATCTCACCATTTTTGAGAACATACATGGAACTGAAGGAGGTTATGCTAAGCAAATAAGTCAGAAGGAGAAAGTACGAGATGATATGACTCATGTGGAGTTTAAAGAAACAAGTAAAGAACAGGCAAAACCAAACCAAAAGTAGCCCTTAGAATCTGACTGAAGAACTGAGAAAACCAGAGGCGTAAGGAAAGTGGGAGCAAAGGATGTCGGGGGTCCAAAGGACCATGGTAGAGTTTTATTGGTGTGTTAGTGGTGAGAATAATGTGGTACATCCATTTGAAAAGGTATGAGTCTATAGTTCTAAAACATACACAGTGTTGTAAGCCAATGTTATTTTAAACAAAAGCGATAGTAAATAATAATAATTCAAAAAAATATTCTTAAAGGCCTATGTTGAGGACAGTTATCAGGAACAGCTCAATGAAGCTCGCTGCTTTTGCTGAGGATATATTCATTTTGGTGCACGATATCTATCTCTTTTCTGAGTGTAATATATATTACATCTTTCTTGGTCAATGTTTACAACACAGAAGCTAACACAGGCTTTTGTGCCATATTTTTTCATTCACTGCTAGGACTCTTAAAGATAAACCTAGTTCAGTAATGATATTGTTGCAGGTAGGATTTAAGAGCTGTGCACTGCATGACCCAACACACCTGCAATCACTTTACTTTCCTTCCTTTGTGTTTACTACATCTCTTCTTTTTTTTTTTCTCCCGTTTAATTCAATTCAACTGGCTGGGAAATATTTTATAATATTGTTATTTAGGAAAAAACAGAAAATACAAAATTCCTAACAGGTATGCAGGTTAGAGATTGATTTCTTTATGAGCTAAATAAAGCAAATGTGCTCCTGTGCACATTTGTGTGACAAAACTCAATCTTAAACATGCAGAAAAGAATGAAATAGAAAGCCAGTTTGTGCAATTCTTTTACCTTCACCCTATGCAATCTTTGCCAAAATCATAGGTATCGGAAATAAAACCAGAATTCTTTTAAAAAACACTACTTTATGTTGGTTTGGATTCCTTGACTTACTTGCAGTGAACGGTACATTACAATTTTTAAGCCAGACACACTCCTCCCACCCACTCCCACCCCCACAGCATTGTAGTAACAAAATTATTCTCTTGACAATTGCATTGTAGAATGAAATCCAAGGATGCTACAAGACTTAAAAAAAAAAAAGTTGGAAATATAATATTTGTTTGACACAGTTACTACATAGACAAATATATACACACAGAAACTAAATGCTAATACCATTACATTTCATTTCTAGTGCTGGCCAGAGCAAGCAGCATAATATTTACTACTTAGGGCATGTTGTAAACCAAAGAAATTCAAATGTAATTTTGTAATGTCTAATGTAGTTCTTAGCCATGGTTTTGCTTTCGCAAGGCAGGGGAGACTTAAGTGAGTATCCAGATATTTATTTCAGGAGACATAGATTCTAGTTCTGGCTTTTCCAAGTCGCCCTGATCACATCACAACCATTCTGGTCATCAGTTCTCTCCAGTGTCAGCAGATGACCATCACCCTGAAGACATATAAGGGCGGCAGAGCTAATAGCATCTCTATATTCAATGAATAGTTACTGAGCACCTGCAATGCTTTTGGTAGAAACTGAAACTGTCATAAACACATGCTCTGTTTCACCGATCTGTTAGGATCTCATCTACCTAGCTGTTAGATGACAGGTCTATTTATAAGGTTTTCTAAACTTTTAGCAAATGTGCTAGATCTCAAATTTTAAATGGCATTATTGTGAGCATATAAATAAATCTCAGAGCTCCAACTATATTGTTACTGAAACACACCATCTAACATAAGCTATTCCTGCAACAAATAAAAATTGTGCATT
Organism: Scalopus aquaticus; assembly: GCA_004024925.1. Lineage (NCBI taxonomy): Eukaryota > Metazoa > Chordata > Mammalia > Eulipotyphla > Talpidae > Scalopus > Scalopus aquaticus. Next base: position 80,795 of record PVIJ01003787.1, on the reverse strand, counting down.
AAAAACCAATGATACTTACTTTAAGGATTCTTCTCCTTTAGGGGTCTTTCCAACTCTATCCTTTACCTTTCCTCCCTAACACACTCCCTGTCGATTTCCTCCATTTTATCTTTTCCTGGTTTTGTTTTTTTCAGGAAATAAGGACAGATTTGCATTACTTAGGTTAATACTTAGGGTGTGTGTGTGTGTGTGTGTGTGTGTGTGTGTGTGTGTGTGTGAAACAGAGTGCCAGGTTTAAAATGGTTATTATAAAAAAAAACTGGCCTGTTAAAAAAGAAAAAAAATGACTACTTGAATATACATACAGCTAAAGGAAAATGATTCCTATGTTATTTAGATTGAAATGGAAAGAAAATGGAATAAGATTTTCATTTCCTTCTCATCATTTTGGAGTTTGAAAAGATAAACAGAAAGCAAGAATCTGTCCAGAAACACAATCAATTTTTACAATCTTAGTAAACTCAGACAGTACAAAGCCTAACATTTGTAATTTGAGACACGGTTTCTATCATTTCAGTAAAATTCAACACAAGAGGATATACTCTTCTTATACTTCTGCAATGCCTCACCTGATCCTGTCCTCTAAAGCCATTTTCTCCAGAGTGCCCTGACAGTCAGCTGAAAGGACAAGATGGGCTACCTGACTGATTATACTCTGGGAATATTTATGGAACCTCTTCATGGCAGCAAAATACTGAAAAGAGGATATAGGAGCTAAAGTAATGGAGGCTGGCCTGACTTAAGCTCATGTAATCCCTAGCATCTCCTAAATCACAAGGTAAGATTAGCCAGTGATAAAAATTCTTTAACAGTTGGCAGCTGTCTGAAAGCCTGCATTTTCCTCTTGAGTGGATTGTCAAATTTGGAGAATTTATGACCTGACCTACCAAAGATATTACCTTCAAGTCCTTGACCAATTTAATAAACATTACAGACAACTATTATTATGGTCTTTCACTTTTACTGTTTTTGAGCTGAGTTACATCCCAGTCACGTGGTGTGAATGGTTAGTTACTACGACACCCTAAGGATAGCGGCATGGGACCAGCCAAAGTACAGGAAATGTTTTTCCTCTTTACTTTTGGTTTTTCAATGACTTCCATTCCAAATATGAAAAGGAGACATTTTCCTTTCCTATATATATGGCCAAAAGAAGGCATTCCCTCACCTCTTAAAAATTGCCTTAATTTTTATCCTAAAAGATAAATTTAAGAAATAAGAAGCAGGGCCTCCCTGGTGGCGCAACTGGTTAAGCGCAGCACTATGAAGCTATCAAGAGCCACTGCAGCACATGTTCGATCCCCAGCCAGGGAGATTCCCACATGACGCAGCAGACCTCTCCTGCCTCACCCGCTGCTCTCCCCAACAGTGTATTTCAGTCCATCTGCTTGTTCTGCTCCCCACTCTGTCTCTGGTGAAATCCTCTCACCACCCCACATCTCTGGCCTACACCCTAGCATTGTATGCCCAAATTAATAAATCTTATAAAAAGAAGCAAGAAGCAATAAAAAATCTTTTTTCTATGCACCAAGAAAAAATGCCACATAAAGCTCCATACAACATAATGCAATTATTTTTTACCATTTCATATGAACAAGAATGATGCACAAAGATAACCAGAGAACAAAAAACATTGGGATATTGTGCAAATATATCATTAAAATAAACTTATTTGCTATAACTTTGATCACTATTAGGATCCCCTGCATTATAACATTCATTTAACAGCTTCCACAAAGCCTAATTCTTTCATTGCAACATAATGTGATATACTAATTATAAGTCAAAAGTGAATTCTGCTATGATGAATCTATCTGAATTCTCTCTCCAGAACCCAAATAGTTGTATTTAATAGATTTCTTCCTAGGTAGAAAACAAAACAAAGTAGAACATCACTATGTTAAATTTTAAAAGTCTGTAATGTAACATATTAGATATGCAATGGATAAAAAGGGTAGAAAAATTCTCCATTTCTTTTTCTGATGTGTGCTCCATGGCAAGCAAAAACACTATACTCCAGACATAATGAAAATTCACATGATTAGGAGCACCACTAACATTCAAATATGTTATAACAACTCAGACATAAAAAGACACCGCAGCAAAGCTGACACTTTCTCCACATGATCCTGTGGGAGTGAACTCAGAATGTCAAACCTCAAAAAACACAAGCATAGGAGTTATTGGTTCACCCAAAAGTCAACAACATTGCTTGACTTCACAAATCAAACTCACAGTTGGCTTCAAGGAGTGAGAATTAAGGACAAAAAGCGTGTTTTTATTTTGAATTTTTGTTTCGTATATTCTGTTTTGAGTCATGAGAGAAGAATGAAAAAACAGTAAGAACCTAATTTGAACCTCACGGTTGCAAATATTAAACATTTTCTTAAAGCCAGCAATGTTTTATTCCATTAAACCAAAATTCTAATACTAAAAAGCATTCATTTTCACTTTCAATTTCAGATATAGAAAAAAATTCAATAGTAACAACATTGACAATACAATAGTGTTAATATTAATGATTAGGATGACTATTATACTAGGGCTCCAACAAGCTGAGTGTTGTGAATTAATGATTTACTATAGAGATTAGACATTACCTAACTGGGAGAGAAGATAGGGAACTCTTAAGTCCAGATGGAAAGGGTTGGAGGATCAGCAACATTGAATAGGAAAGGGAACTGATGAAGAAGTCGATGGGTGATTGTGGAGGCAACATCACTGTAGGTCAGCATACAATTGGGGGGGGTGGGAGAAAGGACAATTGTATTGTAAAAAGGGGTAAAACAAAATAGACTGAAATCTGCAAAGACGAAGTTAAATCAGTGAAGCCTCTAAAAGGTGTACCTGACTCTCAGTGTTTCTAATCCTCCATCAGACTGGTGACTTACAGATGAAGCAGGCCCCTTTCATCACAGAGCTACACTCATGCCTGGCCTGGGACTCAAAAACTAAGAGGAGACCGAAGCTGCAAGCACAGATGATGCCCCGCTATACCAAGATGAGGCAGCAGGGCCTCCCTGGCGGCCTAGGATTTAAGTCTCAGCGCTATCACGGCCATCACCTCTGAGACCTGAGTTCCACCTCTGGCCAGGGAGCCAACCCACATGATACAGCAGACCTCTCCTGTCTACCCCGCTGCTCCCCTCAGCAGTGTATTTCAGTAGATCTGCCTGTTCTGCTCTCCACTCTGTCTCTGGTGAATTCTCTCTCTCTCTCTCACACACACACACACACACACACACACACACACACACACACACACCTCTGACTTACACCCCAGTTCTTCTACAAAACAAATAAATAAATATTTTTTAAAAAGATGAGCCAGCAGATCAGCATCATACTCCCTATTTGATGCTTTGTAGTATAGGTTAGCCATTTATGAATATTGATGAGAGCACTCACTGGTCCATCCACACTCATCCCCACCATGTCCTGGTGTCAGAGATAAGCTAAACTAAACATAAGCTAACAGCAATAAAGAATTAGAATAGAAAACCCTGCCCCAGGCAGTAAATTCCAGAATACCCCTCTGGCAGTAGAGACCTCTGCCCCCAGCAGTAAATCTCCTCTGCAGACAAGACCCCCCCCCCCCACCGCCACCCCGCTATTTCCCAGTCTCCTGGCACAGCACGACTCTCATTCAGCCTGCAGAGGGTCGTCCCTCTTGGACTTTTAATAAAGCCCACTTCAGTCTTGGCCTCTTTCTTTTCAAACATTTTCTAACAAATATATCTTAAGTTAGATAGCAAAGGAATGGAAGAGGAGGAAATAGAAAGAATTAGAAACAGAAAATAAATATATATACACACACACAAACAAATTCACACTAAAATAAGTCAGAAATTAATATAACCATTACATTTCTCACTTAAATTGATCACATGGTTACAGCTAGTATTTATGACTTCCTTTTCCCAATACACATTTTCTTTGCTGCTAAAGCAATTATGTAGTCATCTTCTCTATAATCCCTCCAACTGTGTAGTATTACCTTTGATTTACTATTTTGCTAGATAGAAGACAATCTAAAAACGACAACTTGACCTTTCTTACTAAAATAGCCACACTGAGGAATCGGCCCGTAGCTGATACACCTGCTCCAAATTGCATTCCTGAACTGGGGAAATAATGACAGGATCAATTCAGGGATTCATTGGTCCACTCAGATATAAATCAAAACTCTATTGATTACCTTATATTCGTTCATAAGCCCCTTCTCTGACTGGTGGATCACAATAGCACTTGGAGTTTCTAGAATTAAGTATCAGTTATGAGACCAGGACTTCACAAAACACCAGTGATTCACAAAAACCATGGTTATTTCTCCTTCCTCAAATTACTCCCTCTGTAAATAACAATAGAGTTCTTTGAGGAGTGCAAGAAAATTCCAGTATAAAATGCTGGCTGTGTCAAGGGGTGTGTCATGGGGAAGGATTCACCTTCCTCAAGGTGATCTGGCCTTCTTTCAGTCAAAGGACTCTGGGTCTAGAACTGACTCATGTCTAGAAATGTACTGAAAGGACATGTGTACTGTAAACTTCCAGAGTTGACTTTTCATTTTGCAATGCAAGTGTCTGACTTAAGTTCCCATTGCCAAGGCATCCACTTTAAAGGTTCTGACTCAACATCTGTCCAGCCTCACTGCCTTTTCCCCTACTCCAGAGGTTCCTCTGTTTTACAGATCCTAGTCAATTTACATAACTGGTCAGTTGGGTGTGGCCTTTCTTTTTTCTTTTTTTTTTTTGTTTGTTTGTTTATCTTCCCTTCCTGAATTCCTACACTTATGGTTAAATTCACCAAAAAACAGTAAGCCTATGACACCCTAACCCCACCCCCAACTCAGTCACAATAGAAAGGGAATTCCCGGCCATGTACTATCTCCCTCTCACACTCCACCATGACCTCACTGTGGCCCAGATGTGCTGTGTAATTTCCAGGTCTTACAAGTAATAAACCTCTCTATTTTCAAAATGTCCTTTGAAATAATGGTTATTGCTAAAGGGCAACTTTCAATCATAAAAACTGAGGGGCCAATCCAGTCATAAAATTGGCTTAAAAGAGGAAAAGTCTAATGGGAAATTTGCCTTGGCTCACTTGAGCACCCCTAGGCATTTCTGCTATTAGTATTATTACCCATAGGCTGAGGCAAAATAACATGCCTCTATCATTGTGATACAAATCAGACTTCCCAGATCACTTGAACAATTCTGGACGCTGTATAGGAAACTGTAGAAATATTTTTGAGCATCAAATCTCTCTCTCTCTCTCTCTCTCTCTCTCTCTCTCTCTCTCTCTCACCCCCTGCCCCATCCCTCCAGTCAGGTTGTGATTATTGTGCTGCCTCTGCTTTCCAATATGGCTACTATACCCACCTTGCTTCTGGTAATTAACAGCTATCTTTTAGTTCCTGCCACCTAGGGATTTCCTGAACCCCTTTGAATTAGGGAGTACAGTGAGATTGTAAGAGGGTGGTCCTCAGGAAAGGGGAGTGCCCCAGGACCCCACCCCCACCTCAAGCCAGAGAGATCCAAGACACCTAGGACTTCAAATCCCAAAATGCCATCATCACCAAAGGAAGGATGCTGAGGATTGAGGGTGGAGTTAAGAAATAGTTTTGGGATTTAAAAACCAGAGCTGTGAGCTTGGGGGTGGGGGTGATTGCTCATGGTTGTGGATTGCCAGGTTTTCGAGTGTGCCATTAAGATTTTAGCTCAGCAGAACTGGTAGGATGCATTCACCAATTTATTCTTTATCTTTTTTTTCTTTCCCTTTTGTAAATAAACCCTTTTATTAATTTTATTGTGTATGTCTGCAGTTGAGTCTTATAAGTCCCTTTTAAGTGCACGGGTGAGAACCCACAGACAGGCACCCCATTTATATCGGGGCTGCCCTGTAACAAGATGACAGCATTCCAACTGTCAGTCCTGATCTTTATAGAATAGCCACTACAGTGTTCTCCAAGGATACTCCTTTACAAATATACTTGTTTTAGCTTACATGAAGGGGGCTCTCTCTTCTGTGTCAGGTTCTACATACCTTTTATTGTGTCTAACCTCAGTGTTAAGTGTATAGGCCTTATGTAAGAAATCCAATCATGCATTCCAAGTCTACATAGGACTTTGGATACCTTCCTTTATAGTACATCAAGGATCTCTTGAAATTTCCATTTCAATTATTACAAGTCATCTTGTTACTGGGGCCCTGTAGTGTTAAACTACTGGGCAAGACTGGTGTTTTACAGTGGCCTGCCTGGGGAGTGGGAACTGTTGGAAAAATTGTGGCATTACCCCTGTCCCATGCCAAAGACTGCTGTTTGTAAGCAGCCAGATTGAATGGGCCACGTTGAATGGTCCAGGCAGGAAGTATCAATGGGGCTTGGCGGACTCTGAAAAGGAAAGATAAGGAAGGAAGGACCAATGCCCTCCCCCTCCCCACCCATCAATCCCTCCAACCCCAAGGCCAACTGTCCAGACTTTGAGATGTGGAGAAGCCTGGAGTCCTGGCACTCTGTTCTTGCCTCTGAAGAAAGAAGACGCTTCTGACCTCCAAAGAAAAAAGCTAAAAAGTTTTGCAGGTAACCGGGCACCTGAATGTGCTTTGGGTCTTGTTGCTGTGGCTGCCTGGAGAACACACACAAGCCCCAGGCCTAGTATTTCACTGAGCTGTTATTGGTGTGGGCCAATGGCTCACGGTGAACTGTTTGTCTGATAGTCCGCTGTCACGCCCCAGTGCTGCTGCCTCTGTTGCTGTCTGTTCCAGCGTCCAATGCTGCTCATGCCAACCCTCAGACACTGCTGCAGGCTCCTGCGTCGTCACCTCACCGGCTCTGTCTGTGAATGTCTCCAGCTGCCACCTTGAGTGGGACTGGATCCTGGCCCAAGGCTTGCTGGCTGCCACACCTGCCAGGCCCTTGTTGGGAGGATGATTTCATCTTGGAGGAGTGGCCTTTTGCTTGGGACTTCTGAATGCTGCGGACACTATCTAGGGTGAGCTAGCCAGCCACTTGTGGCTTGGAAACACTTTGTTTGCCCTGTTTGTTAAATAAGCCCCATTGTTGTTTTTCCTTGAACCAGAGTGATCTTGCAGTTGTGCATGTGGGTAATTGACACGTGACCTGTCCTCTACTGGGCACTGTCCTTGGATGGCTATAGCACCCCTATAGCCCTGCTTCAATCTTTGGGCCCACATTTCAATAAACTAACAAAGCAAATGCTTAGAGCCTTTCTACCTGCTTAACACATTAAATTCATAATTTCTGCTTAATTCATACATTACAAAAAATGCAGTCCAATCAATACACACTGCTCCAACTGCCTTGGGATTCATTTCCACACCTGTGACCCAGGATTCTGTAAGTAAATGGGTAAACTATGCAATTATCTTGGTGTGTATGACACTAAGTCATGTGTCACATTTTGTACCTAACCTCCAGTACTGGTTCTAGGGCTTCAGTCTGGTTATAGATGTAGAATATATTGCATAGACAGAAGGAGGTCTTGAGAAGAATCTGTATAATTTCAAAGGTTTTACCTCTAAGGAGCTTCATGTTCTTCAGATAAGTAGAGACAAGCCTCCAACACAATGGATGAAGAGCTGTTTCTAGCAGAGAGATCACCACAGAATTTAGGAGTCCAACGTCCTCACTTTTATCAGGAGCAGGAGTCCTTATGGGCCCAGCAAAAATTTTTGGTCCCCATTTCTTCCAAAGCAAAGTAATCAACATAAAAAAAATACTCTGCAATGTTGTAAATTTTATTTGCATTGTAATTCGGGTGACTTCAGGACTAAACTTTGTCTGGTTTTCAGAAATCTCACCCCTATGATTATAGTAAATAAGTTTCTTTTAGAGCAACCACAGATTCATTCCCTAAATTCATTCCCTAAATCTTGAGAATTGAAAACAACATTGTCTTTCTTTAAGTGCATTCACACACTTAGAAACAGCCCAGTGTCTAGTAAAACAATATGTACTACTTACCAATCCTAGGGGTGGACTCAAATACTTTTGCCCTGATATCTTAGGTTCAAATCTCAAAAGTGCTAACTTCCACAAGAGAGGAAAAATTTCACTTAGGACTTAAGCCAAATGCATGTAACCACAAAATGAATTTATTGGAGGAAATCCATATTACAACAATATAAGCATACAATTCAATTGACAACAAAATGGGAAAGGTTATGAACCTCCTTGGGAGACTGTTAAAGCAGAAAACATAGAGCATAACCCAGACTTCTTGGCAGTCATCCCCTTGCAGGGATAGGAGGCTCATTTCTCAGGGCAAGAGTCCTAGCATCTCCAATACCTAGAGGGTGTGAAGTCCATAAGCAACTCCAATTGGCTTAAATTTGGTGCCTATACTTACAACATTTTTCAGAGGCATATTATCAGGACCATCTGCTAATTTTCATCTAGGTGGGGCCTCAGACCAGCCGTATTTTTCATCTGTCCTTGCCTTTTGCATGTCTATTTATTAATATCTTCACAAACAAGCAGTAATTTTATAATTGATAACTTAAGTCACACAAGCTCAATTGTCCCTTTCTTGATCAGCCAAAATCATTACAATGTCAACACGTGCAACATGCCCCTTATATGTAGGTATCAGAGCCACCAAGGAAACACAGCACAGTCAAGCACTGGATGCTTTAGTCACATAAAGGCAAAACAGAGCAAGATCACTTTAATAGTGGGCCTCAGTCCCACGGCCTACAGGTCTCTCCTGGCAGTTGACACAGGGCAGTTCACCCACAGGCACCCCTCTAGTACCTTAGTGGAAGGATCCTATCCCTCTTCTCAGAGGACCGATCTAACAGTGGAGTTGGCTAGGTGCCAGAGAAGGCACACACTTTGGAAGAAAAACAAAAATGTGGGGCTTACAACAGAGAAAGATATTCCCATGCAAAGTGACAAGCCAAGCACAGGCTATGTTAGCTCTGTATTTCTTGGTAAGAAAATTTCCCAGGGCTGCCACTCTTTCTTATGCACCCTTTCTTATGAGACTGAGAGATCAGAAGACTGGATGAACCAAACTTCCTTTCCCAACACCAAGCATCAGCACTTTGCCATAATGTCATGGATTACCAGTGTTTCCTTTATCATTGACAACAGGGTCATTTATGCTGCTAATTTTAATCAAATCAGAAGACAACTTCCAGATAATCCAGAACCAATACAGAGACCTCATGTTTTAAGTTTGGTTTCTATGGAAACTCAAAAACAAAGGTTATATTTGACACCACTAAGTGAGAAATAAAGGAAATAAGCTTCTCCTATTTTTAAATTTGTTCAGAATGATCTATTTTATTCAGCAGGTGAAGGTTAAAAAAACAAAACTAATTTAAATCTCAAAATTAGAGGTGTTGAAAACATTCTTAAAGATCCCAAAATTCTATTCAATTAAGCAAAAATATAAACAGTGTTCAAAACCTCTGATATTTTCTTTAAATTTCAAGGCTAGAAAGAAAAAGAAAATTATGTTTTCAATACATTTAATATAGGTATTACTGATTAGCTTGATTGCCTAGACTAAATTCTAAAAAGGATATAAATGAAAGATGGCTACACCAGGTTTATCAGGGAAAGCAATTTCCACAAGGCAATGCATTTGATTAAGCAGAGCATATGGTCTACATGGCAATTAATACAAACCCTGTGGTATAATATTTGCCTGTATGCATGTGGCAAAACATCCTTTTCACATCAATCTATTACAATAAAATGCACTTGCAGCAGAAGTTAAGTGTTTTGTCAGCGCAGCAAAAGCCAATGATTGGTTTCTTTGCAACACTTTCGCTATAGAAAAAAATTTCCTCTCTCCTTCCTTTTGAGGTTTTAGAGGTATGGTTAAAATAAATAAATAAATAAAAGAAATCTTCCTTAGGATTGCTTGTAAGCTGCTTAGCTGACACTTAATGATTAGCACATATTGCCCGGGAAGGTAATTAGGCATATAGAGGCATCCCTTTCCCATCATGAAAAATGCTTCCATCGAAGCCTCTCTTACAGTATTTGAATAGAGAGGAGAATTGAATGTGGTGATCCAAATGACGCTCTGCAAAATAGCACACATGCACTAGCATCCAACTTGCCCCCTCAAGTGCCCTACCCACAGTGCCAAGCAAATACTGGCAGGTCTTTCTCAGTTTACTCTTTCTAGGTACAGATCCATGAAATAGTGCCAGTGTAGTCGCTGTGACTTGGCTCCTTGCAAACGCTCTCTTTTAAAGCATTGTATTTGCCAACAAATGAATGTCACGATGAATTATGTCTGGTATGTCATTCCATTCTACATGATAGGAATCTTGAACTCTATTCATTTTTGTTTATAAATGCAAACTGTTTAAGTCTATTTTTAAAAAGCTCACTAATACATTCAAAAATACATAGCAATTATACCAGTTTAGTCTTTTGGGTCCATTCAACCTTTTTAAACGTTAACTTTTTCTGAACTCCCTCAAAGTACCCAGGCACATTAAGTAACTGCAGGATTAGAAAGTGCAAGGTCACACAGCAAAGTCAGTATTAAAGAGAGCAAAGATTCTCAAATGAACTGATTTCTCTGCTCTCTTGGTGACCTTAGCGTGCCTCTTTTTCTCTCCCACCAAGACAAAGAACCATCTCACTTCCACAAGAGCCTCAATGTTACCAGGTCTGAGATTAACAAGGAGGAAAAGATCTTCATGTAAGTAACCTCATCACAACAGAATAGACATCTTACAAGTTAGTTATTATGGCAAAGGTCTGTAGAAAACTGGCACACAGAAAGGTGTTTTCAGTGGGGGTTGGAAAGCAAGGATGTCCAAATGCTCATAATCACCTGTATCATCCTGCAGCTATCACACAAGAGAGAAGCATCACCAGCGCATCTATATTTTTAAGTCTCTCTAGAATAGGTTTCTCTGCCTTCTTTTATGTAGAAGTGTAAGAAGCATGTAGAAAGTATTAAAATCATCAATATACTACTAGGTGAATTCTCACTAGCTGAATACACTTGTGATCATTACCCGGATCAAGAAACAAAACATTGTCAGGAACTCCAGTGCCAATTTCCTCTTAATTTGAGCCATCACAGCTATGTTAACTACTAAGGAGTCAGTGCCAGAGCATTTCACATACCTGAGTTAGATAAGCTACTTAGCACAGACCGGCATAAAGAACTTTTAGGGAGTGTAATTTATATAACATCAAGCTCAATATACATCCAAAATTCCATTACTTTTTGCCACCCCACATTAATACCATTTTTTCCTGGGATTATCCAACTGATCATCCCTACTCTTACCCCGATTCAGAATATTCAGATACTACCACCTAACACAAACTTTTATTATTATTATTATTATTATTATTATTATTATTATTATTATTATTATTGTTTTGTGTTTACAATACTGTGTATGATCCGGAGGTATGAGTACATATCTCTTTAGATGTCTGTCACTACATCTGCCACCAAAGTATTCACAATCCCCCGCCATAGTCCATTGGGTCCCCTCCCCTCTTTGCTCCTCACCATTTCCCTGGCCTTCTGCTACCATCAATTCTATAGTTGGACATTTTCAAATGGATTTCCATCTCATTCCACTACTAACAGTGATGTTTCTCATGGTTGGCTGTACTTAGATTGACTTCAACGTACCAATGTGTGGGTCCATGCCAGAATTCGGATTTAATTGGTCTTTCTCGTGCCTTGAGCTTCTCAGATAATTCCAATATGCAGACCTTATTATGACCTCAAGGCTCAAAGGGAGGCCCTGTTATCTCTCTGATTTCATCTTTTACTGTGCTTCCTCAATCACATTATCCCAGGCACACGAGGCCCTTCTCTGTTCCTGCGCCATTACATTGGCTCTCCCATCTTCCAAAGCAGCATTCCTCAAAACAGCTAGCCCCTTCACTTCCCTTAGGCTTTAATAAAAGTCTACATTTTTGTGACACCATCATTGGCCACCCCTGACATTTTATTTATTTTTTTATATATATTTATTTTTTCTTCCTCCACCAAAACACTCACGGCCATACCTCATCTGCCTCCCTTCCCACCCCCTTCACTCTTTCCCTTATTCCCTCTGGTAACCATTATCATTTTTTTGTCTAGTTCAAGTTATTTCTTCTATTGTTTGCATATAATCATTTTGGGGGTGTTTATATTCCATAGATGAATGAAAACATCCTGTATCTGTCTTTCACTTTCTAACTGATATCACTCAATATAATCACCTTAAGGTCCACCCATTTTGTCCCAAGTGCCACTGTTTCAACTTTCTTCACAGCTGTAGAGTAGCCCATTGAGTACATGGCTCACCATTTCTCGTCCATTCATCTGATGAAGGGCACTTGGGTTGGTCCCATGATTTGCCGATTTTAAACAGTGCTGCTATGTACATAGGTATAGATAGGTCTTTTCAATTTGAATTTTACATGTTATTTGGATAGATACCTATAACAGTATTGCTAGGTCAAAATAGAATTTCCATTTTTATTTTCCTGAGAAATCGCCATACTCATTTCTCTCGAAGCTGTACCAGTTTGCATTCCCACCAACAGTAGATGAGAGTTCCTTTTTCGCCAGAACTTCACCAGCATTTGTTAATGCTGTTCATTTTGTATGGGCCATTCTCACAGTGGTGAGGCACACTGGGACATGTTACACCTCACTTCCTTAATTTATATTCTCAGAAGTAATTACTATCCAAGATACATTATACTTTATTTCTTTTGCTCCATAAGGACAGGGCTTTCTGTTACTTTGTCCAGCTCATGAACAGTGAGTCCCTGTTCCACAATCATAACACAAGAAATGCATATTAAATAATGGATTATGTTCTCAAGTAATGAAAACACTACTTTGAGTTACTAACAGCCAATAATAGGACATCCATTGTGATCATAAGTATTAAGTATATTCTAAACCAAAACTGGCTAAATAAAAACAAACCAGATAAGAAGGTAAATTTTACAGCAAAACAACGATGTTATATCTGTACTTCATACCCTAGAGAAAAGAAACCCCTAGAGAAAATTTCATAATCTTCTTTCACGGATCATTCAGAGCTTTCAGGGCTTCCACATACCTAAAAACCTTCAGAAATAATATATATGTAACATATATATGCACAGACACAAAACTGGAAATAGGCTGGCTTTAAGTTTTAAGTTCTATCTTACATACACATTTTCCCATAGTTTCTTCATAATTCACTCATTATGGGTATTAACCTGCTTATGGAATGCACTCACTTGCAATGATTGCTTTTTAAAACTACTTTCCCCAGCTACATCAAGAGAACTTTCCTACAGAAATTTAATGCCCTCATTCCATTAATTTTTCCCCCAAAAATGAAACTCCTGAACATTCAATTCTACCTAAAATATTTGATTAAAATATTTTTTGAACTACCAAACTGGTGAGAGACAGAATTCATCACTACAGCAGAAAAAAAGAACAGCTCAGCAAATGCAGGACTATTTCCAGTTGTACCCTTAAGCACTACTGATAAGAACTCAGTCACAAGTCCACTGGGCCCAAGTTTTTCTCTTGCTGAAGGGGCTAACTCGTTACTTACTCCCACCTGCCTCAGAGACAGTACAATTGCTGAGGTTTATATTTGAGAAAACTGCTATAGTCTCAAGATACTTCAGTGTTTTCATTGTTATCACTGCTAATAATGAAAAACAAACTGTTATCCTTTGTAGTTCAGATACCCACACTGATACACAATCTTGCTGAACTCTAAAATTCCTAGTAGCCTCAATAAATATTTGATAAAATAATAAAACTCTCCAAGTTTTGAGTTTTATCCCACTTCCTGCAAATTCTATTTCATACAGAAATTTCTGATTCTAGAAATAGCATTAAAAGAGGCTTCTAAAATTCAAATATCTATTAAAATCCTATTCTAGTGGCAAGATTTGTTTCTATTACGGTATAAGCCAGTCGGTCTGTTTTGTTTCATTTTTTCTCCCATGGTCATAATTAGGGAAAAGGCTTTCTGCCTGTTTGTTCTAATTTCCAGTATATTAGTTAGAATCTTATTAATAAGAATTTTAAAGAATAAAAATTGACCAAAGGTTCACCATTTGCATTTAAAGTGACCAAAAGTTTATCATTTGAAGTTTTTATTAAAAATACCAAATGCTAGTGAGGATGAGGAGAAAAGGGAACCTTTATATACTATTTAGAAAGTAAGTCTATATAACCACTACGGGAAACAGTACAGAGGTTCCTTTAAAAAATTAAAATAGAACTACCATATGATCCAGAAATCCTACTCCTGGATATATATCCACAGGAAATAAAACCATTATCTCCAAGGAATATCAGTACTCCCAAGTTCATAGCATTTTTTCACAATACTCAACAGTATGGAAACAACCTATATGGTCATCAGTAGATGAATGAATAAAGAAAATATTATTATATAAAACAAAGCAATATTATTAAGCCATAAAAAATAAATAAATCCTGTTATTTGCAAAAACATAGATGAACCTGGAAGACATTAAGCTAACTGAAATAAGCCAGACAAAGAAGCACAAATACCACATGATATCACTTATATGTGTAACCAGACAATAACAATAAATGAGGAGAACAAGAAGGAGGAGGAACAAGGAGAAAAAATCAAATTCAAAAAAAGAAGATAGAAAATTGATTGCGAGGGATTAGGAGTGGAAGAACTAGAGAAGTTGATAAAGGGTATCAACTTTCTGTTATAAGATAAATAAGATGTGAGGATCTAACATATCACATAATGACTATATTTGATAACACAAAATTATATAACTGAAATTTGCTAAGATATTAGAACTTAAATGTTCTCATAAAAACAAAATGTAGGGCCTCCCGGTGGTGCAGGGGTTAAAGTCTCAGCACTATCAAGCTATTGCCAGCCACTGGGGCATGAGGGCATCAGTTCCATCCCCCATCAGGGAGCTGACCCACATGGCACAGCAGACCTCTCCTGTCTCACCCACTCTCAGTCAATCCGCCTGTTCTGCTCCCCACTCTGCCTCGGATGAATCCTCTCACCCCCCGCCACACCTCTGGCCTACACCCCAGTTCTTGTATGCATAAGCAAATAAAACTAAATAATTAAAAATCATGTTATATGATGGATGTATTGATTAAGCTGATGGGGGAAATATTCTCACAATGTGTGTGTGTGTGTATGTGTGTGAGTGTATACACACACATACACACACATATATAGTTATCACAATGAATGTTCTACACACCTTATTTTGGCAAGTATACCTCAATGAAGAAAACAAAGTTCATCATTCAACTTAATTTTTTCAAACTGATAGAATAAGCTACGAGCTTACTCAATAAGTATTTACTGAACACTACTTACTGCTCTTATATTTTTGGCAATACAGTAGGAAAAAAATACACACTATCTCTAATCTTTTGCAGAGGGAGAGAACATTTATCATAAAAACATAAATATACCTATTCCCATTCAAAAAATATCTAGCAAGCCCAAATTAACCAGTACCTGGGGAAAAAATGATGAACCAATGAAACAATGTGGTCACGGAGTCTAATGAGGAAGATATACATTAAATAAAGCCACTAATAGTATAAATTCTATAGAGAAAATTAACAGGACTTGATAAGAGAGAATAACCATTTTTTCAGAAGGTGAAATTTCCATAGAGAAATGAAAATTAGTTCAGTGTTAGATACATGTTGTGTTCAGCAAATAGTAGTATGGAAAGATGGGAAGGTTTGTGTAAAGACCTGAGCAGGAATTTATTTACCTGTTTGAAAAGGTCTATGAAACTGAATAATATAAATACCAGATGTTTTCACTTATATGTGTAATCTAGAGAGACAAACCAAAGGATCAGAGAAAAAACAAGCTATAAAGCTAAAATTTAAAACCAGACCTTGTATTTGAGACACGCAGGAGAGGAGAAGGAAGAGGGAAAGAAGGAGGGAGAAGGGGAGAGTAGAGAAATGGCGGGCAGAGGGAGGAAAGAGATCCCCATGGAGGGTGGAGGAAGACTGTGTGCACTTTGTTGGTGAGAAAACTATGGTGACAGTACCTAAGGGGAAAAATCTTATATTGTGAAAAAATAGACAAGGGTTTTTAAAGACAAAACAATAATAATAAATAATTAAAAACAAGAAACTGAATAATGTCTGGAGAGAATATTTTGAGATGAAGCAGAGATAATATCATAATTGATATAATAATTTTTAATATATATTTTTATTGTTATTTATGTCTTTTACATTTTGTATTCCCCTTGGGTAACCCACCACCAATTCACCCGTGATCCATCTCCATGGTCCCTTGTGTTCTTTTCTATTCCATTTTGTGCCCTTAACCTCCTTGTACCCCTAAGCCCCCACTGAGTGTCTCTCTCCTATTTGGTTTCCCTATAGTCCTGTTATAAGTGAAAACATTCAATATTTTTCTTTTTCTTTCTGGCTTATTTCACTGAGTATGATCCCCTCTAATTCCATCCATGTCGTTGCAAATTGCATGTGTTTATCTTCTTTGAATGCTGAATAGTATTTCATTGTGTATATGTACCACATCTTCTTGATCCAATCATCTATTTTTGGACATCTGGGTTGCTTCCATACCTTTGCTATTGTGAACAGTGTCGAAATGAACATATGGGTGCATGTATCCTTTCGGATTAGTGTTTCTGTGTCCTTTGGGTAAATTCCCAAAAGTGGGATTGCTGGGTTGTATGGGAGCTCCATGTTTAGCAGTTTGAGGAATCGCCATACAGCTTTCCATAGTGGTTGTACCAGTTCACATTCCCACCAGCAGTGTAGAAGAGTTCCTTTTTCTCCACATCCTTTCCAGCATTTGTTGTTGCCTGTATTTTTAATGTGTGCCATCCTCTCAGGTGTGAGGTGGTATCTCATAGTGGTTTTGATTTGCATTTCCTTGATTATAAG
>PVIJ01003787.1:0-63764 GCA_004024925.1 Scalopus aquaticus | reverse complement strand
ATTGGCTTTGTTTTCGTTGAGATGTGTGAGTTCCTCGTAAATTTTTGTTATCAGTCCTTTATCAGATGTATTGTGTGCAAAGATCTTTTCCCAGTTGGTAGGGTGTCTGTTAGTTTTGGTTTATGTCTCTTTTGCTGTACAAAAGCTTTTTATTTTGATGTAATCCCATCTGTTTATCTTGTCTTTCACTTCCTTTGCTTTGAGGGATATGTCTTTCAAGATTTTGCTGAGATGTATGTCATGTAGAGTTTTGCCTATATTTCTTCTATACATTTTATGGTTTCAGGTCTTACATCCAGGTCTTTTATCCATTTTGAGTTGACTTTTGTGCAGGGTGTGAGGTAGTAGTCTAGCTTCATTTTTTTGCATGTGGCTGTCCAGTTTTCCCAGCACCATTTATTGAATAGACTGTCCTGTTCCACTGCATTTTTTTTGCTCCTTTGTCAAAGATTAGTTGTTCATAGATATGTGGCTTTAATTCGGGGTATTCTATTCGGTTCCATTGGTCTTTCTGTTTGTTTTTGTTCCAGTACCATGCTGTTTTAATTATTATGGCTCTGTAGTATAGTTTGAAATCAGGGAATGAAATTCCTCCATTTTCTTTCTTTTTAGTTACTAGGGCTTTAGCTATGCGAGGTTTTTTGTGGTTCCATATGAATTTCATCAGAAGTTGATCTATTTCTTTGACGATGTCATTGAGATTTTTATTGGAATAACATTGAATCTGTAAATTGCTTTTGGTAGGATTGCCATTTTGATAATGTTAATCCTTCCAATCCAAGAGCAAGGGATGCCTTTCCATCTTCTTGTGTCTTCTTCTATTTCTTTCAACAGAGTTTTGTAGTTTTCTTTGTATAAGTCCTTTGTGTCTTTTGTTAGATTCATTCCCAGATATTTGATTTTTTTTGTTTCGATTTTGAAGGGGATGGATTGCTTAATTTCTTCTTCAGATTGGGTGTTTGCATAGAGGAATGCTACTGACTTTTGTGCGTTGATTTTGTATCCTGCTACTTTACTGAACTGGTCTATTATTTTGGGTAGTTTTTCTATGGAGTTTTTAGGGTTTTGTATATATCTTATCATATCATCTGCAAATAGAGACAGTTTAATTTCTTCCTTTCCTATTTGGATCCCTTGAATGTCTTTCTCTTGTCTAATTGCTCTGGCTAGGACTTCCAGTATTATATTGAAAAGTAATGGTGAGAGTGGACATCCTTGCCTTGTGCCTGATCTTAGAGGAAAGGCCTTCAGCTTTTCACCATTGAGGGTAATATTGGCCGTGGGTTTGTCGTATATGGCTTTTATTATGTTGGGGTATGTTCCTTCTATCCCAAGGATTTCAAGGGCTTTTATCATAAATGGGTGTTGCACTTTGTCAAATGCTTTCTCAGCATCTATTTATATGATTATATGGTCTTTATTTTTCTTTTTGTTGATGTGTTGGTTTACACTGATTGTTTTTCGGATGTTGAACCATCCTTGTGTCCCTGGAATAAATCCTCCTTGGTCGTGGTGTATTATCTTATGGATGCATTGTGGATCCTATTGACCAAGATTTTATTAAACATTTTTGCATCAGTATTCATTAGGGAGATTGGTCTGTAGTTTTCTTTTTGTGTGTTGTGTTTGGTTTTGGTATTAGAGTAATATTTGCTTCATAGAATGTGTTTGGTAGTATTCCTTCCTTCTCAATTTTTTGAAAGAGTTTTTGTAATATAGGGACTATTTCGTTTTTGAATGTTTGGTAGAATTCATTTGTGAAACCATCTGGTCCTGGGCTTTTGTTTTTGGGGTGGTTTTTAATTACTGTTTCAATTTCACTACTTATGATTGGTCTGTTTAGGCGTTCTATATCTTCTTTGTCTAGTTTTGGGTGATTGCATAGTTTTAGGAATTTGTCCATATCCTCTAGGTTGTTATACTTGTGTTATAATAAATATCTTTAAACACGGAATTCCTTCAGAATTACCAAAGATCATAAATTATGAGAGTTTTATGCTTAATTCATTAATGGACTGTGCCACAAAATATGCAAGGATCATCATTTTCATTTTAAATTATTTCATAGTCCAGTGTATGTATAATTCCTGCTCATATAAAATTTAGTTGTTTTCCTTTGTATAGAAAGTTTCAAACAACTAATTAGAAATATTCATACAGGGAAAGAAAAGTAGTATTTAACAGATATTATATTATGGAACTGTCAGAGGAACCGTGAAGAGCAAACTCCAAGTCAGTGAATGAGGTCCTGAAGAAGCCCCACCCACTCCATCCCAAACTCCATGCCCATGATATCTAACGTGCCTTGAATTACAGCTCCCAGCATGCTATGAACCACAATTCCTAAATGGAGTGGAGCTGGGAAGTAGTGAGGTGGATATATAAAATCAAGTGGAATGAAGGAGGGAGGGAAGACATGGGGAGGCTGTTCCTGGTCCTTGCAAAAACAATGGCAACTGTTGTCTTGATCACGTGGTAGATTATTTTATAAATTCTGGATTTTGGGTCTCTTCTTCTGTGCCAGCTCTCTGGGACTGACCTAAACCTTTCCTTGTGACTTCCCACCAGAAGGTGACTTAGATTTGTGGTAATCTTTGAGCCTCAGCCGCCCCACTTTGGGTCAAGTTTGTTTGGCTGGCATGTCCATGAGAGGATGGTTAATTTTATTTTAGTTATAGACATTTTATAGGAAATCTGTCATTTGAAATCCTTTCTTCATACCAATTTAAAATGCACACCAATTAAAAACCTTTCATACTAAGAGTTTGCTCTCTGCCTTTGTGAATGCGGATGGCCAAACCCTTTTAGAGTGTTCACCCCTTAATACTTTGGGGTCTCTGGATAAACCTCATTCATGTAGTTACAAAACTCCTTTTGCAGAATATTTCAGCAGCCTCTTATGTATACAGAACATACTTGAAAAATAGAGCATTAATATATTTATTCAAAAAGTATTTATTGAAGACCTACCACACATCACAATCCCTATTCTAAATTCCAAGGACATGATGAATAATGAGTAGAGTAACTGCCCTACGGAAACAAAATACCTAGTAGTAGGAGAAAGTGATACCCATAAATCAGATTGCTACTCAATATGATTGCTAGTCTAGACATCTGCAAATAGATATAGTAATATATAAATAAGAATAGAGAGCATTTGCCTGTTAGGTTTAAGGAGGATGAATTCTGAGCTTGAGCCTAGTTCTTTGAAAGTGGCAACACATTCAAAGTATAATCCCAAACAATTTCTTTTTAAAAGTGGAGAAACATAAAGTTTTAAAACTGTATGAGACCTTAGAGATAGTCTATCCCAAGTCTCCAATTTACCCACAGGAGGTGGAGCACTTTATTTACATAAGTTGCTGATAGAATGAAAACAAATATCTCTTGACTTCTAGTCTAGTGCTGAGGGCACTTTATAAATCATATCACCGCATGGTATCAATATTCAGGATCTCAGAGCAGTTTTCTTTACATAGTTTCTAGACAACAAAATATATTTTTCATTTCTTTGTTAAAGGTTTTCACATTCTTTGGGCTACATTTCCAGTCAACCAGCCCCAGGAAGCCTGGCTTGAGGCAATTGAGGCCATCATTACTCTCTCCCTCTCGAGCTGAATTCAAATTAAAAAGACACCTTAGGTGATAAGCTTAAACAGCTCCTTTGCCAGAGGATAAAATTTTCTCTTGGTTTGGGGGTTGTGGTAAATTTAGGGCTCTAATCTTTCCATATACATAACTAAATATTAAATGTCAACACTGGCATTTTGAAGTTCATTGAATAAAAGGAAATGTCAATAATGATTATTGATGTTTTATCATTTAAACAGTACAGCAGGACACTAAAAATGATACTGCATAATCCATATGTGATATAATCACATTTTTCAATCAAAATAAAAACCCTGTAAGCACAGAGCATGCATTTTATTCATTTTCTTACCTGTGAATGATCAAAAGATTTAATGTTGTTTTTTATGTTATTAAGGGCATCACTCCTTAAAGCATAAAAATTATGCCACCCTACTTTATTTTTTTAAATCTTGTGGAAGGAAGAATAGTTGCCGCAACCCCCCCCCCAAAAAAAAAAAAAATGTGTATACACCATAATCCTCCAGAACTTGTGAAGATGTTAGCTTACATGGCAAAGGGCATTTTGTACATGTCATTAAGGTTAAGGAGTTTGAGACAGAGAGATTGTTGAAGATTATCCCAGGGGTCCCAATCTCCTCACATCAATCTTTAAAACAAATAAATTTTCTGAGTGCAAATCAAAAAGAGCTGTGAAGGGGTGGAGGGGAGAAGGTCAATAAATGCAGTGAGAGATAGAGGAAGGGGCCTACCCAAGGAATGTGGCAGCTTCTAGAAGCAGGAAAAAAGCAAGGAATTGGATTTGACCCCAGGACCTCCTGAAAGAACAGTGTAGCAACAATTTCATTTTATCCGACTAAAACCTGGATCAGACTTCTGACCTAGAAGATTTTAAGATAATCTGTATTGATTAAGCCACCAAATTTCTTATAATTTGTTACTTTTGTAATAGAAATCTAATACGATTGTCTTTTTAATATAAATATTGCAGCACACATAAGACTACTCAGAAGAAAGATAACATAACAAATTTTCAGTAGAAGAAAATATTATGACTAAATAGAACATTAATTGCTTGTGGGAAGGGGGCAGTTTAAATATTATGTAGACCTTAGTCCAAAATATGCCTTAGGGAAGGGTTGGGAGTGCTGATAAAATATCCATGAAGAGAGAAATAAACAGAATGAAGTTGAAAGAAGGAACACCTGGTTGACCAATTGCCAAATAGAGACCACTATTTGCACAGCATGGCACTAAAAACCAGTACCTCCACTGGAACAAAAACAGACACACAGATTAATGGAATCGAATAGAGAACCCAGAAATCAATTAATTAATCTTTGCTAAAGATGCAAAGAATATGCAGTGGAACAAGGACAATTTGTTCAATAAATGGTGCTGAGAAAACTGGACGACTATATGCAGAAAAATGAACTAGACTACTACCTCACACCATGCACGAAAACCAATTCAAAGTGGATAAGAGACTTGGACATAAGACCTGAAACCATAAAATATATAGAAGAAAACATAGGCAAAACAATACATGACATACATCTTAGTAGCATTTTTAAAGACACATCCCCCAAAGCAAAGATCGTGAAGGAAAAGATAAACAGCTGGGATAACATCAAACTAAAAAGCTCTGTACAGCAAACAAGACATTAGCCAAAACAAAGAAAAAGCCTACTGACTGGGAAAATTTTTTTGCACTCCATACAACAGACAAGGGGTTGATCACAAAAATCTACAAAAAACTCACATGAGTCAACAAAAACAAAGCAAAAAATCCAGTCAAAAAACGGGCAGAAGAAATTATAAGAAACTTCTCCAGCGAGGAAATGCAAATGGCCAACAGGAATATGAAAAAATGTTCAACATCCTTCATAATCAGGGAGATGCAAATAAAAACCACAATGATATACCACCTTACACCAGCAAGAATGACACGTATTAAAAAAACAGGCAACAACAAATGCTGGTGAGGATGTGGAGAAACAGGAACCCTTCAACACTGCTGGTGGAAATGCAATCTGGTCCAACCTCTGTGGAAAGCTGTATGGAGATTCCTCAAAATGCTAAAAATGGAGCTTCCATAAAACCCAACAATCCCACTCCTGGGAATCTACCCCAAGGACACAAAAACAATAATCCAAAGGGATACATACACCTGCATGTTTATTGCAGCATTGTTTACAATATCTAAGATATGGAAACAACCCAGATGCCCAAAAATAGATGACTGGATCAAGAAGATGTGGTACATACACACAATCGAATACTATTCAACATTCAAAAGTGATAAATACATGCAATTCACAGCGACATGGATGGAACTAGAAGGGATCATGGTCAGCAAAATAAGCCAGAAAGAAAGAGAAAAATATCGAATGGTTTCACTTATAAAAGGAATATACAGGAACCAAATAAGAAAGAGACATTCAGCAAGGGAGGGAGAGGATAAGGGCTCAAAAAGGGGTAGAAAGGGACACAAGGGACTACAGTGATGGGTCACAGGTGAATTGGTGGTGGGTTACCCAAGGGGAATACAAAATGTAAAAGATACAAATAACAATAAAAATAAATAAATAAATACCACAATGAGATACCACCTTACACCAGCAAGAATGGCATGTTTTAAAAAACCAGGCAACAACAAATGCTGGTGAGGATGTGGAGAAAAAGGAACTCTCCTACACTGCTGGTGGGAATGCAAACTGGTCCAACCACTATGGAAAGCTGTATGGCCGTTCCTCAAATTGCTAAAAATGGAGCTTCCATAAAACCCAGTAATACCACATCTGGGAAGCTACCCAGAGGACACAAAATATTAATTCAAAAAGATACATGCACCCCTATGTTTACTGCAGCATTGTTTACAATAGCTAAGATATGGAAACAACCCAGCTGCCCAAAAATGGGTGATTGGATCAAGAAGGTGTGGTACATATACACAATGTAATACTATTCAGCATTCAAAAAAGATAAACACATGCAATTTGCAGCAACATGGATGGAGCTAGACGGGATCATGCTCAGTGAAATAAGTCAGAAAGAAAGAGGAAAATATCGAATGGTTTCACTTATAACAGGACTATACAGGAACCAAGTAAGAAAGAGACATCCAGCAAGGGAGGGGGAGGATAAGGGCTCAAAACGAAGGAGAAAAGAGCACAAGGGACTATGGTGATGGTTCACGGGTGAATCGGTGGTGGGTAACCTACAGGGAATACAAAATAATGTGAAAGATATGAATAATAATAAAAATTTATTTTAAAAAAGTACCTCCTTTAGACCTAGGCAAGTACTATTTGGCATGTGTGTGTGTGGGGGGGGGGGGTTCTAGAAATTTGGAGTGCCTTCCTTGATTTTCTAGATTCTCTTTTAATATCAAGGACAAACTGGGACTATCAGTGCCTATATGGCATAATGCACAAGCAGGATGAGGTAGGGATCTAAATGGGGTCTCATTGTTTCTCTCCTTTGGGGCTGTGCCTTCTCTACAGCATGGAATCAACCAAAGAATAGAGAACCTCAGACCTTTGGGGTTGTCATGTCCACTTTTAGGGCTCCAATTTAGGACAGCTGCCTCTGACTGTTGTGGTATCCAAATTGGGGTTTTCACCCAGGTCTCACAGGCATGACCACAGTGCCCTGGTCTACCAATGGTCTGCAGCAACCCTTGGACTTGAGCCACACATGCTTCCCAGGCATCATTCTTCTAACAACAGTGTCACCTCGGTCTACAACACCCAAGGTGATGGAGGAGGCAGTACACATTATTTACCCTGTGCCCATACATGTCTGTCATGGCAACAGAGTGGTCACCTCAACCCTTTATGGCCTCCCCACAAATGGTTACTCACTGTCAACTGAAGGTTTTTTGAGACTGTTGCTAACCAATGTGAAATCACCAGCATCACCATTCTAATGATGGTAGCAACATACTCTCCCCTGTAGGTCTAAGTCATCCCAGATGACAGACAATCCTTACATCCAGGACTGTTCTTAGGACCTCAGATCCCCCCACTGATATCGATGTGAGGAAGACAGAAGTACATAGAAGACAAGGGTGAGTTCAAAGTCAAAATATATCATTTGCTTGGAATGCAGTGATTACAGCCTACGAAGTTCCAAAAGAGGTATGTTTGGAAGATGTGTTGTTCTGTTTATGCTCTAAGCTTTTGAAAAACTTAGTATACCCAGAAAATGAATTATGCATGCTTCATATTTTCCTGCATACTCTGGGTAAGTCTTACATTTGTGGCCATTATCAAGGAAGCATAGTAACAACCTTTGAGAGCATCATGGGAAGCAGGTATTCACGGGTGGCATGATGGATGATGCATAATGAGCAATGACATACACAGCATTAAATAAATGGCAGCAGGAAATGCAGAAGGAAGATCCATATTGTTTTAATACAAATAGAGCCATGACATCTGAGTAGCAACAACGTTGGTAACTTTTTCTCCTAGTAATTTTGGAAATTAGCCAGGAACATTGCATTTTGCTTGAAGAGAGGATTTATAAAAAAAAACATTTTTCTAGTACATTTACTTTCTGGCTTTGCCATAACAAAATACCACAGACCGAGAGAGTGGCTTCATAACATAAACTTATTTCACCCAGTTCTGAAGTCCAAGATCAAGATGCCAGCAAGGTTGGTTTCTAGTGAGGCCTCTCTCCTTGGTTTGCAGATGGCCACCTTCTCTCTGTGACCTCACATAGCCTTTTCCCTGAGAGTGTGTACCACACTCTGTGAGTACGATAGCAGTCATATTGGGTTAAGGTCCCACCTTTCTAAATTTAATTAACATTAATTGCCTCTTGAAAGGCCTATTTCCAAATGGAAAATCATTTAATGAGGAGAATAAGTTCTAACAAATGTATTGGTACAAGATTTTGTCCTTGTGCTGTGCAAACACAAAACTAGCAGACTTTGTGAACTTTGGGGCTATGAAGAAAAAAATCAATATGAGGTTAAGTTAAGCATCAGTGAAGACAGTGTGATCAAGACACAGTAAACATAAGATGTATTGGGTTGTAACCAGTGTAAAATGCTCCAATGTTAAGAGAGGTATGACACCACTAGGCAATATAAATTTGGGGACCACCATTGTAAATGTGGTCCATCATTGACTGACATGTAGTTATGTAGCGAATGACTAAACGGTTACATTAGTTATCAGGGTTTCAACATATGAATTCTGGGAGATATAATTCAGTCATTAATACCCACAGCCCTGTGTACCCTAGGTACAGTCCTGCTAAAATCACTCCTTTTATATCAAATCAAAATACTTCCATGCCACATAATGATTATAATTTGATAGTGATAGTTATATACCCAGAGTATTTCTGGGAATTTTTTTAAAAAGACAGATTCTTCAAGTTAAAAAGGTACATGAACAGCAAGCCCAGACCACAGTTTTCGAAGATGAAAACAATCTCCACCAGTAGTAATTCAGCAGACAGCATCACAAAATATGAGTAAACACTTGAGCACAAACGCACACTGAAGTAAAACTTCAGAATGAAAAATGTTCATTGAGTTCACTGGAGTTGAATTTTTTTTAAGTTATAGCAAAAGGAACAGAACCAAAGAGAGCTCTTTATTCACTAAGTTGTTTAAAATTCTTTGAACACACTGTCCCTGCACCATTTTTTAATCAAGTAATGAATAGATATATCTTTTTGCAGGACCAAAAACAAAATAAAAATAAATTTCTCAAAATTACTATGACCACTTAAAACTTTTAGTCAAGATGTTAGTTAATTTAATATTAAATTGCCTATACCTGAATTAAGTCATACAACTTGGAATTTGCATGTAGTTCAAAAACAAGATTTTGACTGGTTGAAAGGCTAAATGAAAGTAATATCAGTCTCAGAAAGGATTATATTTAGGATTTACCCAAAGATTTCTGATGAAGATCAGATGTCTGTAAAACTACCTACTTAATACATGAATACCTTTATTTTCCAATAAAAAAAGTTACATTACACAATCTTCACTGAAATTATTGAGAATAATATCAAGTCAAAAAAGATAAAATAACTTAAGGAAGTCACTACAGCCTCATGGATATATGAGCCAAAAAGAAATCAAGTACTTTAATATAAATATTGAATTTCATGCTTGTCATAAATGTTAGAAGAAACATAAATATTAGATTAGGAAAGAGAAAATATGGTTTTTATCAAAATAATTTTGTAGACATTTATCTGAAGCAGTCATTTATGATGCACATTAACTAGATCATTAGGATAGTAGATCTTTACAACATAAGAAATAGTTATCTCTATATTATCAAATGAATAAGCTTACGTTCAAATTGAAAATTAAGTATCTACTATGTAGTACCACTTTATGTGACCACTCAGAACATCAGCTGATGCCTGATTGTGTAGAACAGAAAATGGCCTAAAATAATCAGGCTCTATTTCCACTGATATCTGCCTTTTCCTGTCCTCTAGTCCAAAAAAGGGGGGGAGGGGAAGGAAAGAAAATCAAATTTTAAGAGAGAATCATATTCATTTGGCATCTGTATTAATCATGATTCTCCAGAAAAATGACACCAATAAAGGTTTAAGCCGTATTTACAAGTAGGCTCACGTAATATGAAAGCTGAGAAGTCCCAAGATCGGCAGTTAGCACATTGAGACCCAGGAGTAACCTGGGAACTAAGAGAGCCAATTGTGTAAGTTCCAGGCTAAAAACAAACAGGCTGGATACCGAAGGAAAGCTAACTTTTCAGTTTGAGTTTGAAAGGTGAATATGACCAATACCCCTGTTCAAGCAATCAGGCTAGAGCAGTTTCCCTGAGACAAAGAAGGGTCTTTTTTTGTTCAAGTCAGTTAAATTGGTTGGAAGAGACCCATCCACATTAGAGAGGGAATTTGCCTTACTCAGTCTACCAATTTATTTATTTCTCCTCTAAACGTATTCATTTGTAAAAATAATAATAATAATAATTTGTGAAAAAAAAATAATTTGGGGTGAATAACTCTCATCTACATATATTATATATACATGCTTCACTCACCCTCCACCAAAACTCCATTGTTAATGTCCTCTCCCCTTAAACCCCCTATCTCCTCTAGACCACCAATTTAAACATTAACCTCTGCTAGAAGTACCCTCCCAGATACACCCAAAAGAATATTTGACCAAATGTCTGGGCAACCAGTGACCCAGACATATAAAATTAATCAGCTTAGCATCTTTACAAATAAATAAATATGTGAATTTTTAATTTTTACAAGTAAGTTAATGTTTTCCTTTTGGAATGTTATGAACAAGATTTTTCTGTTGTTAGAAATGCAGAGGAAAAGACTAACTTTGGAAATCACAAAGAGAATAAAGAACCATGTTTCTAAGAAAACTCAGAAGAATGAAAGTAGAATCTTCAAATCCTATGTCAGACTCCAAATTTATTTTTACAGTAAAGTTCCTCATAGAAGAAGGCTATTTGAAGGAACAAAACAAACAACTCTCTTGCAATTCTTTTTCCATAAGGAATCAAAGCTAGGTGCGGCTAAGACGTCTATGACCTTTCAAAAATAGAACAGTAAATAATCTAGCTAAGAGCACAAAATCACTTTTGGAACAATATTATCAAAGGCATAGAAAGAGCAAGTCCTTCCTTCTAAGCCCCATAATGATCTGTTAAGAAATCACGAAGTATTATTAATAAATATAATACATATAATGTGGCATGTACACTATATACTATACTATGAAAATGAAATCTTCAAAATTCTTTAAAATTCATCACAGTTATCTTTCTAAAATATCTTAAAAATTCTACCATATTTTAGTAGACCTCATCTCATAGCTGGTTGTAAATCTATGTGGTCAGATGATTTCATAAATATTAATGTGCATTCCTATTGACAAAGAAAGAGCAAAGGGGAGAGTAATTTTTAAATGCTAAACTGCTCTTAAGTTCATTCAAATTTTTACCAAGCACCTACTTCATACAGTTCTGGTTTAGGAAAACTTGTGCTCTTTGTTTCAAGAGTGTTCTAAACTGTAACCAACGGTAGATATTCATTACGTGTGTATCTGCATACATGTAAATACATGTGCATGGCATGTGTGTGCACATGTGCATGAAAACTCACACTTAATAATTTCATTAAGTTTTAATAACACACTATGAACCAAATAAAACATATTTATGGTTCAAATTTAACCCAGTTGCTACTTGCCCCATTATTTAATATAATTTTAGATTATACCATTTCTCTCTCCAATTCTTTGCATCTTCTAACTGCCTGGCAACTCTCTCTTATACAATTAACTTTAGGGTTCAGATCATAGTCCTCCTCCTCATCTCAAGCACTCCCACCATTCAAGGAAAGAAAATATCTATCATTTTAATCCCATTATTTCTTAATATCCCCAGTTCTAGTGACACTCACTTCATCTTCACTCTAATAGTCACACCCTGAACCTCCTTCTTGGTCAGGTTCATTCACTGGGTACCGATCCCCACACACTTCCTAAACATTAGAACTTCACAGGGTTCTCTCACACAGTTACTTCCACAGCATCTATTCTTTTGATTTACAGAGACCAGTAGCCGTTGATCCTCCCCAAGGGGATCTGTTCTTATCTTCAACCTTTACTTCCTTCTCTATTTCCCCTACACCTCACAGATCATCACCTCAACAACTCTCTTGCCATTTATCTGTAACACTTCTGTTTTACTTTCATTGGTTGTCCCTAACTAAATGCCAATACCTGATGCATCCAACCTATCATCTTCTCTGTGCCTGCACTCAGACTGATGGGCATGTCAAGAAAAATTACACAAATAGGTAGACTGGTATCACAACACATTTTAAATCTTTGATGGAGACAAAGTTGCTTGCCAATTTCTTGATGTTTCCTTCCTTGGCTTTTCTAATTTATTCTACAAAGCATTAATTTCAAATCTCTCCATTATCTTCAAACTCCACCAAAACCCTCATTATTAAGCAAGTGACTTTCCCTCCTCCTCTACACAGAAAAATGGAAGTCAGCAGAGGGAACCTACCTCAATTCTTTGCCACCACGCCTACTTTTTTTTCTTTTCCTCCTCTCAAAGAGAAAGGGAAGCAGTGTCCTCCCAGTGCTCTGTGTTCCTCAACACCTGCCTCCTTGGGTGTCTCTTTCTATGGTTCCTGCCCCCTCTCATACTCTGACAATTTTATTTTCTCTTGTTCTATCATTCAATCAAAGAAAATTTAAACATGTTCATATTTCCAAAAAGACCTATATACCTTTATTCATTCAGCAAACAAGCACCTATTCCATGGTAGTGGAAGTCCTTTCAGCTGTCCATTCTTATTGTCTCCACTTCCTCATTTCTCATTTCTCAGTTGACTTATATCAGTTTTCTACCTTCAGTTCACTAACACAGCTCTAACTATTGTGACAAATAGTCTCTATTTTGGTAAATCCAATAGACACTCTGAAGCTCTCATTTGCTGCCTTTGCAACCCTCAGCATCAAACTCTGTCTTCCCTTGGTCAAGCTATGCCACATTTCCCTAATGGTCTTAGCAACTTTTTCTCAGATGGGATAAGCAAAGGATGGCCTTTCACGTTCATAGCTTAAATACTGATAGTCTCTTAAATTCATTTTCGTTTACAAACTCTCTTCCCAAAGAACCTCATTCATTCTCATGGCAGCTATTACCATCACTAGTTCAGTGTCCTGAATTCCAGAAAAACTATACAACTGTAAGGATATTTATCCACTTTATGTTTCAAGCTTCACTTGCACAAAAATAAACCAATAACTACTCCCACAAATATTCCCTCTATGCTTATTCCCATGAAAAATAGCAAAATCCTGCTCACTAACATCCTCCTAAGTTTCTTATGCTGGGGAAAAGTTGTAAAGTTCTCCCTAGCTGATCAAGCCAGAAAACTGTCTGTTGTTCACAACTCTCCTTCCTCATCTGGGTGATTCTGATG
Source organism: Scalopus aquaticus (assembly GCA_004024925.1). Classification (NCBI taxonomy): domain Eukaryota; kingdom Metazoa; phylum Chordata; class Mammalia; order Eulipotyphla; family Talpidae; genus Scalopus; species Scalopus aquaticus. Next base: position 50,198 of record PVIJ01003787.1, on the reverse strand, counting down.
AAGGCAATTTAGGATGGAGGCATCACAAGACCAGAAAATGGAGGTGGGGTAAAAGTGATTAACATAGTCACTAAACCAGCTTTAGGGATGAATAATTCTTGGGCGCTGAGTTCTGTAGCAAGCATCACACTGTTTAAAAAAAAAAAAAAACATATTGGGAGGCTCAGACCAGAGTGGGGATACGGAGAGTGAGATTCGCTGATCCTTACAAATCAACCTAGCCACACCCTAAAAGTAATTAATTTAACAATAGATAATTCCACAAAGGAATTCCTCCTAATAAGAAGAACACTATATCAGTATAATTTTGGCACTGGCAAGATGCAGCTCTCATCCAGAGACTGCCCACCTGTGTCTATGCAGGTTTCTCTTTTAACAAACCTGTCCCTTTCAGACGCAGCTTTTCTGCCTGCCTGTGTCTGTCTATGCAGGTGTTTCTTTTCACAAAACTTTTCCCTTTGCAAAACAGGAACAGCAGCTCTCCTATCCACTTGTGACGGTGCAGGTGTCTCTCTTTTTCTTTCTCCTTTGCTAATAAACCTGTCCTTTGAAAAATGTAACCTTTGCCTGCCTGGGTCTGCACAAACATCTTAGTCTAGTGTGTAAACTCACTGCATGCTGCAGAAAGAGGAACGCGAAACTTGCTCAAAAGTAACACAAGGATCTCACTCACTGAAACCCACACCACTCTGACACGGCATCAATTCCACCTCTTCAAAATTTTGCAAAGCTGACACCCCCATCAAAGTTTGCTGCTTCTCATTATAAAATAAAATGCCATTGTCTTCTTGTGTGATCACTCAAACAGCCTCCTAAAAGATCTTACTTTTTCCTGCATCACCCACAGTACCACCCATTTCATTCTCACAATGCATCCTGAGAGGTCTTAGAAAAGTATAGCCCTAATTAGTCACTCTTATTCAAAATCTTTCATCAGTTAATTATTCTTCCCTGAATAAAGTCCAAAACTACAGAAGAGCTTAAAAGAACTGAAGTTGAGTTAGTTTACTATTCCTATCAAGTTGCAAGTGATTTTTAGGAAATGTTTAAAAGCATAAAGCTCAAAACCCTATAAGCAACCCCCAAATAATAATAATTCTCAACATCATTTATTTGCTTTCCTTCTATCTGTAGTACTTACATTTACAAAGCATTTCCATTTTATGAATGAGGAAATGGCGAACCCAGGGTTAAGTAGATTACCAAGGACAATTGTGGCATGATTGGTATTCAGATTCAAGTAAAATTAAATCACTTTATATGAGACTGATTTAAATCTTCTTGTAGTTTCAATGAACAAGCTGTTTGAAATGAGATTGAGTCAGAGTTATCTTACATTGAATTGTGATAAGAGAGAAGAGAGAGATCAAAACAGTATGGTGGTGTCATAAAGACGACATATAGGCAGACACACATATACACTGACACACACACACACACACTCACAAGCACACAGAACAAATTAGAGCTCAGAAATAAATCCATGCATTTAAAGTCAACTGAACTTCATCAAGGGTGCTAAGGAAACACAATGGGGAAACAATCATCTCTTTAATAAATGGTTTTGGGAAAACCACATGCAGATGGATATCCACATTCAGATGAATGAAATTAAACCCTCATCTCACACAATATTCAAGAGTCAACTTGAAACGGATTTTAAAGGCTTATATATGAGTGTAACTATGAAACTCCTAAAATAAAATATAGGTTCTTTATGTTTGTCTTGCCAACAATATTTTGGATATGACACAAGCACAAGCAACAAAAGAAACAAAGTTGTAAGACGGCATCAAACTAAAAGCCTCTGCACAGCAAAGAAAACAACCAACATAGTCTAAAGGCATCCTGTGCAATGAGAGGAAATATTTACAAGCCATATATCTAAGAAGAGGTAACATGCAAACTATATAAGAAAAGAAATACAACTCAATTGTGAAAAACAAATAACCCAATTTCTAAAGGATAAAAGATCTGAGTAGACATCTTTCCAAAGAAGACATAAAAATGGCCAACAGCTATGTGCAATTCAATCACAATGAGATAACACCTCACCCTGTTGGAATGACTATTATTAAAAAGACAAAAGATAACAAGTAATGGCAATTATGTGGAGAAAGGGGAACCCTTGTGAGCTGTTGTGAGAATGTAAATTGGTAGTGTCATTATGATAAACAGAATGAAGTCTCAAAAAATTTTAAATAGCATTATCATATGAATCAAAAATCTCATTTTTGTGTGCATATGCAAAGAAACTGAAATTATTATCTCAAAGAGATATCTGTACTCCCATGTTCATTACCACATTATTCACAATACCCAAGATATGGAAACAATCAAAATGTCCACCAACAGATGAATGCATTAAAAATGCTATACACCAGATTGCTCAAAAAAACAAAAATGGAAATATGATTGAACAACATTTCTAGGTATTCACCCAAATATTAGGAAAACACTAATATGAAAAGACTTCTGCATTCCCATGCTCATAGCAGCAGCATTATTCACAATAGCCAAGGCATATAGCCAACCTAAATGCCCATAGAGAGATGATTAAAGTTGCAGAAGATATAGTATATGGGATAGTATTCAGTTATTAGAAAAGATAAAATAATACCTTTTGGAAATAAATGAATAGATCTTAAGGTGATTATACTAAATGAAATAAGTCAGCAAGCGAATGAGACAGTTTCTGGTTGCTAAATATAAATAATCAAAGAAAAACAAGCTGGAAAAGCACACAAAAAAATAATTCTTAGACTCTGTAGAAAACATAGTAGTTACCAGAGTAAGTATGGGGGAGAGAGAAGATAGGAGAGGGGATACAACAGGCTATTAGCATTGACGCTTTGGTGGAGGGTGAGTGAAGCAAGTGCATATACGGATGTGTGAAGTTGTACTCACAAAATTATATAGTTATTAAACAATTGGCAAATCAATAAAATATGAGAAAAAGAAAGTGATATACTTATTTACACACTGAATATATTCATGCATGAAAAAGAAAATGGACCTGAAGTATGATATACTCAGTGAAATAAGCTAGACGCAGAAAGACAGTATTACATGATCTCTCGTATACATAAAATCTAAAATAGTCAAATTCAGAAAAGCAGAATATAAAATGATGTTGCCAGGGCAGGGGAAGGGGAAATGTGAGGGGATGGTCAAAGGGTACATAGTTTTTGTTAAGTAAGGTGAGTAAATACCGGAGATGGGGATGTATACTTAATATTGTATGTATACTGGAAATTTGGTGAGAAGTTATTTCCTAGGTATTAAGAGAAAGCAGGGAGGGAAGGAAAGAGCTCCTGTTGTTTGGTTAGTTCTTGACTGTATTTTGTAAGCTATCTTTGCATCTCTCATATATGTGAAATAGTGGACATGTTAGTTAGCTTGTGTGGTGATCATTTTACAATATAAACATATATCAAAACATCGAGTTGTACACATTTAATATATACAATTTCTACTTGGCAATCATACCTCAATAAAACAAAATAAAATGAAAATTGAAATCCTATATTTAGAAGAAATTTCTCCTGGAGAGGAGTTGTTTTCTAGTTCCATTTTATTTTGTTAAAGACTAGTTCTAATACTAAATCAGATGCATGTAAAAGATGCATGAAATATATATAACTAGGCCTTATGTATTTCAACATTAAAATTGACTTTCAGAACTAGCTTTTAAAATAATTTCCTGCTATAAAAAGACCCAGTTGCTACTAAATACAAAGTTTGTTGGACTGAAGTGAAGGTTGGCTGAAGGGTAGAAGGACAGATACAAGGAGGAGATCCAGCATTGTCATCAGACGATATGCGCACTGCACCACTATTCCACATGGGGATCTTTGCCAGGAACAAAATGAATGCCCACTGCCAAGACCAACTGAGAGTCACGGGAGCAAGTGTGAAATAAAAGACAGAGAACAGAACCAATTCAGGTCAACCAGGCCTAATGAAAGACCAGATGAGAGAAAAGATAGAAGCCAGCCAAGTGGAAATGCTATCTAGATAACAGCAAAGGAAAGAACCCACTAAAATTAACTATGAACAATAGGTTGTCCTCACAGGCCAATCCTCTAAGCGATTGAAATGCAAATGCTTTACATGGAAGCAGGCATTTCCAAGCAGAGAGAAAATCTAAAATGAAACTTTTCATGCTAGTCCCATTTTTAGAAATAAAAATAACTCTAAAATTCATTTTGGCTTATGGAAGAGAATAGCTTACCACCTCCCCATTCCCTGGAGTTACTGAAAACATTTGAAAAAGAAAAAGTCACAGTGGCAGTTGCTGCTTTTTTATCCAATAGTCAAATAAAAAACAAATAAAAATAACAAGAACAAATATAAAAACCAAACAAAAACCTTTTGGAATATAGAACCATGAAGACCACATTCCCCAGTGAAGTTAGGTGTAGACACTGGTGCAATTTAAACACCATCCAGTTTTGAAGGAAAGACTTTTATGCCTACTTTGAAACAATAAATAAAAGAAAGCTTGCTAAAATAAGTTTTTGTAAAACTCTTTTTTATTTCATAGCTACTGCTATAAAAAGAGTTAGTCTATTTTGCTAAACATTTTATCAAGATAAGAAATGTATCATAAATTTCAAAATGTATCAAAAAGAAACATAGAGACTCCTTGGTGGTGCAAGGGGTTAAATCTCAGCACTATGAAGCTACTGCCAGCCACTGCAGCACAAGTTTGATCCCTGCCCAGGGAGCTTCCCACATGGCGCAGCAAACCTCTCCTGTCTCGACCACTGCTCCTCTCAGCAGTGTATTTCAATCAATCTTCCTTTTCTGTTCCCCACACTCTGTCTCTGGTGAATCTTCTCACCATCTCCCCCACATATACACACACCTCTCGCCTATATCCAGCTCTTACATGCATAAATAAATAAATCTTTAAAAAAAAAAGAAATATAGAAAATATATCAAGCATTAATAGTTACAATAACTAATTTCCTTTTCAGCAAAAAGTAAAATATATTAAATAAATGAAAATAAATTGGAAAGAAAATCATTCAAAACCTATAGCAGACAAGAAAAAAAATGTCTCCTAAACATATGTAAGTCTGTCTGTGTTTCCAAGCACATAAACTGGGCATGCCATCAGATAGTCTGTCTCAGGTTTGTAAGCATTTACTGGATTTGAATGACAAGAAAGACTAACTCTTTAATTCAACATTCAAGTCCCCTAGGTCCTCTAAACTCATCCAGTTTTACAAAGGAAAGAGCAGTACTTTTCCTTCTATTAATCTGCAAAAATTTCAACTCATAGGTAACATTTGCCCAAAACAGAAATTAAAGTCAAGTAAAGCTAGTTGTGGTGAAAATGTGGGAAAAAGAATCACTCTTGGATATGACTGGTAGGACTATAAACTAGCCACAACTTAGTGCAATTTGGCAAAATTAACAAAATTTAAAATGTACCTGCACTTTGACCCAGTAATTGAACCTCTGAGAATTTATCATGTGTACTTACTTTTGAAAAGATGCATGCCTGAGTATTGAGTATACCATGATAGCATCCTTCTTTTCACAAAGAATTTTTAGAGTATATTTTCCTACTGATATACAAGGATATATTAATTTATGTGTATTCAGGCACATGATGGTTCTGTGGATGCACACCCAAAGAATGTTTCAAAAGCTGTAAAATTAGGTTTAGGAACTGAATGAAAGTGGGGAAGGTAACTTTTGATTTTCATTTTACTATTTCTATATTATCTAAATTATCTGACCATGAGCATGTGCAACATTTCTCAAAGCATCTATGGGGGTGTTTATACTAGCCGCTGGGATTTGCAATCACTTTGAACTGCTAGAGTTTCTCTTTCCTGATAAAAGTTACATTTTAATATAGCAAGAACTGTCAAGTAAGTAAGAAAAGGATCAAATTGCCATGATAAGCTTTCTTTGCTTAAAATGAAACATAAACAAAACTTATACTTAACTCATAGCCACAGCAATAGCTGATTCGAGCTCATTCTCTTCCTCACTTTAGAGTAAGTATGTTCAAAGAGGCACTAGTGTTTAATTAAGCATAATTTTCAAAAGCTGGATCAGGCCCCACTAGACATATAAATGCAATATATTTAGCACCATAAAGTTTGCTAATAGTACACATCCATAAGGTAAAAGCCCTTTTATAGCAGGGTATTAGGTTAGCTGGAATCAATCAATGAAAAAACTCCTGTATATTCTCATTGGTAAGCAATAATGCATTTCAATTCCATCTTGACACAGAATCTCTCAGGTTCCTTTATGCTCTTTTAAATAAGTATCATAAAACATTAATAGAAGTGCTCTCCTAGGTTTCTATTCAAATGTTCCTTGATTTGTAGATTTCATTACAAAATCATGAAATTTTCTTTTGCTAGTATTACAGAAAACTTGCTTTGTGGAACTTGCATAATAGCATTTAAAAACTACTTAGCAGGACTTGTCAACCTCAGATGATCTCACCTCAGAACTAGGCCTACTTTGATTCTTTCTTTAATAAGCAATAAGATAGGTGTTTCAGCACATTAGGAAAGAGAAACCAAAGGCATAATCTACTCTCCCTTTCCTTTCTCCCCGGGGGCAATGCTTTAAAACAATTCAATTAAGATACATCTCACACTGTATTTCTTCCCTCTGCTGAACAGAAGAAATTCTGAGCAATCTAGAACCTTTCCTGTGCCATCTCTGAAAAGGCAAGGGCTGTCAGTCTTGGGAGGCAGACACAGAAACTTCCTTCAACCTATAACTTCATTTTGAGGGCACAAACAGTGGACTTCCAGAAAGACAAGAGACATTTTGACCACTTTATTTCATGAAGCAGAAATAACATCAGGTAATAACCAATCATAACTCACTGCCTCCTGAGGCAGGTTCACTAGGGAAGGCTCCCTCATCTCTAATAGACGTATTAAACAGCAAGCAGGTCTAATTTCCCAAGGAGTGTTTCTATAGGAATTTATAAGCATTACATGTTCTGTTTGTCATAATAGATCCTTCCCAGAAAAACTACACACAGATAATAACTTGATTGAAAAACCTGCTTATGAACAATAAATATTTGTTTTCCACAACACTGTGTGTTCCCGGTTTGTAAGTCTGGGGAGATTTTAGGCAAATAAAGGGCAATTTGAGCATGGGCTCTCAGAACAAGATTAAATAGCACCACTGAAGAAGAATTTCATATTTCTACCAAAACAAAACTTCAAATTTTCACATATATATTGACACTTAATTCACCCTCACAGACAGGAATAGCAGATTGTTAAAGAAAAATTTAAGATACAGAACTGCCTATTTAAGAGAAAGTGATTTCTTTATTTTGAAGTGCCAAGAATCTATGAGAAAGAATCTTACATGTCTCCAAGAACCTTGTTTTTTAATAACATTTCTAATTAGTATACATTTCACATATCAGAATTGTCTACCCATAAACTATTTAGACACACAAAATGTCTACACACAAAGTATTTTATATGTGTTGAAAAACAGGTTTGTGGCCTTAAGTCTTATATAGTATAATATAAACTCTACATAGTTTACACTGTTTATTCACAAATATTATGAGATTGTCATCAGAATATGGTATATGAAATTTTCACTGAAAATAGAGCCTAAAAAAGAATTGATTCTTAGAATAACAAAATAAGGCTCAAAACTTGAATTGAGATTTCTGAATCATAAGAGTTCTTATCACAAGGAAACTTTTTTTATTTTTCTTTTCTTTATATGTATCTATATCAGATAAAGAATATTTCCTGAACCTATTACGGCAATCATTTCACAGTATGTGTAAATCAGATATCATACTTCATGCTTTAAACTTCCATTGCGATATATGTCAAAGATTTCACACTGAAACTGGGGGAAAACTTTGAATTGGGTATTTCTTTCTCCAAATCTTATGTGTTTCTATTATTACCTTATTTTAATGCAATTTAATAACATGTTATATTAGAAATAACTTATGTGAGAAACATGCTTTAGATTCAACTGCACTACAGAACACAGTTCCTATCTTCAAATGACATACCTATGCACACAAGTCCATCAGCTAAAAACACTTTTACTGAGTGCCTATTACATGCTGACCATTATTTAAGAACTTAACTGGACATTCAAAAATTCCTCTTCCTATAGGGTTGAAATTCTAGGAAGGGAAAAAAAATAAACACCAAGTGATCATTTCGGCTACTAATGAGAACTGAGAAGATAGACCAGTGTGATGTTATAGAAAGTGATCAGTATGGGAAACTGCTTTAAATAGAGTGGTAAGGAAAGATCTATTTGAAGAAAGGAGATTAGAGTTAATGTCTGATCAAAGTAAAGGAAGTGTTCATTTTTTTATCTGAAGGGGAAACCAATCCAAGCAGAAAGTTAACAAGTGCAAAGCTTCTGATTTGTGAGCATCCAAGAATTGGATAAAAATTCAAAGTAACTGGGGTCTAGGGAGAAAGAGGAAGCATAAAAAAAAATTTAAAAACTTTGCAAGAAGGCAAGGAACTGCAACATGTGGGGCTTAAAACTTGGCTTAATAAAGCAAGTTGTATTTCTTACATAATAAAAGTTGACTAAGGTGGATTGTTTGCTCCATGGTGATACTGAAGAACCCATCCTTCCTTCATCTTATGGTAAACAATGAGAAGTCACCTCCAGCTTTGCCCAACGAAAAAAGAGAACATACAGGATTCCATATGGGAGATTTTGATGGGCCAGACTTAGCAGACCTAGAAGTGATGTTCACTGTTTCCACATGCATTTCATTGTCCAAACTCTAGTTTTAGTCCCTCTAAACAAGGAAGGTGGAAATGTAGCTTAGTTATGTGCCAAAGTAGAACAGAAGAACCAGGATATAGGTAAATTTTAGCATTCTTTGGCAGTTGTTTTATAGATATAGTTTTAGAAACAGGCTTTCATATACAATGTGAAGCCTTTGGAGGATTTTAAGCAAAAGAGTAACACAATTTGTTTTTTAGAAAGTTTGTGCTATGAAAACTAGAATACTAAGGGCAAGAGTATAGTTAGACAGACTAGTTAAGTAGCTATTGTAGAAATCAGGGAAAGAAATTATGGTTGTTTTGGGTCTCCCTGGAGGTACAGAAGTTAAAATCAGTGCTCTCAAGCTTTTACTAGCCACTGTGGCAAGAGTTTGATAACCAGCCAGGGAGCTTCCCACATGGCGCAGCAGACCTCTCCTGTCTCACCCGCAGCTCCCCTCAACAGTGTATTTCAGTAGATCCACCTTTTCTGCTCCACACTCCCTGGTGAATCCTCTCACCCTACACACCTCTGGCCTACACCACAGTTCTTGTATGCATAAATAAATCTTTTTTAAAAAAAGAAATTACAGTTGTTTGGACTAGATTATGCTGAAGTAAAAGAAGAAAAATAGTCATATTTGGAATATAAATATTTTAGGGAAGGAATGTAGAGTTTATTGACATACCTGATGCAAGTATGAGAGAAATAAAAGTCAAAAGTAACTTACTTGATTTCTTTTTCTTCTTAACTTTTGTTTGAGTTATTTCTATAATTTATGAAGATATAGCTTGGAGAAAATTAAGTATGTCCTTGAAGTGGAAGAGAGTAATCTATACTTCTGCTTAAAAACATAAGTTTCAAAATATCAGATATCCAAATGAAGATACAGAATAAATTGGATGTGTGAATATGGAGCTTAAGAGAGCAATTCTGTTTTGGAGATACAAATTTGAGATCATGAATGAAACTAGAGGAAATACAAATTTAGAAATGTCACTTTTAGATAATTACAGGAACTAGAAAGACAATGTTTAAAGTCAGATACATATTGGGAAATATCTGCAGATATACAGATATACTTTGGTGACAAGATGGCGGCAAAGTAAAGATGCTGGACTTACCTCCTCCATATGCTAGATTGCAGCAGAACAAATCCAATAACCCATAAAGGAAAAATAGATGATTACAGTCCTCTGGGAGCAACAATGAGGAGATGGGTGGTTGCAAGCAGTAGAATGGACCAAGCAGGTAGCCTGAGTGGGTTAAGTAAGCCTGGCATCCTGGCAGGTCCTGCAGCAATAGAACAAGTGGCAAGCAGCCCCAACAGAACCTGGAAGCAGTCTTACCACAGACAGCCCCTGGAGCCCCGGAGAAACATGGGATGGGACCTGGAAGCAGCCCAGATAAAGTAAGCCATGGCATACAGAGACGCAGGCCCTGCCAAGGGGCACAGATTTGACAAGCTCTGGCAGAAACAACAACACTGGTTGTAGCTCTTATAGCAGTGACCCAAAGGGATAGAATTCAGAGAAAGAGAGTCCCATGGATAGGAATGGGACTAATTATTCTATGAACAACTGTTGAATGCAAACTTCAACAGGGTCAATACTGAGGAGATTCACCCCACACAGAATGGGAGGTGGGAGGAGAGAGGAGCCTGGGGGTTTGGGGTTCTGGAGTACAAAAAGGAACCTTTATGCACTATAGAGAGAATGTGGACTAGTCCAGCCTCTCTGAAAAGCAGTATGGAAATTTCTGAATATTATAAACAGATCTACCTTAAGACCTAGAAATTCCACTCCTAGATGTCTACTGGAAGATGTAAAAACATCAATTCAAAGGGATATATGCACTCTTATGTTCACTGCAGCACTATCTACAGCAGACAAATTATTTAAACAACCTAGGTATACAGTGACAGTAAAGTGGATTAGGAAGATATGGAATATATACATTATGGAACACTATTCAGTTATGAAAAAAGATGAACTCTTGCCATTTGCAATAACATGGATGGATTTGGAGAAGACCATGTTAAGTGATATAATCAAATAGATAAAGACAAATATCAAATGATTTCACTCGCACATGGAATACAGAAAAACAAAACAAATGAACTAACAAATAAACCAAAACAAACCCTGGAAATATGACTACAGAATTGAAGCTGCGAGGGAGACTATGGGGATGGGACCAAAGGAGGAAGGGGACCAGTGGTCTATGGAAGGATTATGTGTGCTTTTGTGCCAGGTATGGTATAATGACATACATCTGAGGAGTGTGAATCTATTCCCCAAAATCATATGCAGTGTTGTAATCCAATGTTATCTCAATAATAAATGAATAAATAGAAATATTTTTGATGAATATGTTAAAGAAACACAAATATTTAGATTAAAACATCTTCACTTTCAAGACAAACTATATTTTAGAAGTAACAAATAACAGATTTACACTATAAATTCACACCAGAATACAGATATATTTGCAAATAACGTAAACATGGTGTTTTATCTATAAATAAATACATAGTCATTCTATAAATTTTCTTAAGTAGGGATAGATGGTAATATACAGGCATATACGATGTATTTTCTCAGGAAGAACTGTAAGTCGTGACTGAAAATTTAAAGTGACATATGGAAAATCAAGTTTCTTGATACTATCCATTAAAGCCTAGAAATATTAAGTACCAATAAAACTAGACCCAATCATAGTCAAAATTATTATTTGAACTTTGAATCATTTATTTCTACTTGGAAACTTAATTATAAAGTGCCTCACTAAATTAAATGTTTCAGATTTAATTTTTAGTTCAATGGGGCTTGTATATATGTTTCTAAATTTTTTATTCAGTGTACAAATAAGAGTTCAAAAGCCTGAGTATCTGATTTTTTCTTTTTAAAAAACTGCATCAAAATATTTTAAGATTCTCTTTGCCTCCCTGGTGGCGCAACAGGTTAAGCGCAGCACTATGAAGCTATCCAGAGCTACTGCAGCACGAGTTTGATCCCTGGCCAGGGAGATTCCCATATGGTGCAGTTGACCTCTCCTGACTCGCCCGCTGCTCCTTCAGCAGTGTATTTCAGTCGATCTGCCTGTTCTGCTGCCCACTCTGTCTCTGGTGAATCCTCTCACCACCCCACACCTCTGGCCTACATTCCAGCTTGTATACATAAATAAATAAATCTTTAAAGAAAAAAAAAAGATTCTCTTTGCAGCCTGAACTTAACATAGCACAAAAATGTTTACCATCATGCGGACTGGGCTGTTTTTTGCAATTCCAGTTTGGGTCTTCTGGGCTCCTACTTCATTTTATTACTGGTCTTCACTTGAATTCTGAGGAATGGGATGATCCTGGTTTTTTTCTTTGCTGGGAATTAATTCATCTAATTAGGAATTAGTTCAGGAATTCACTCAATCCTGAAAGTCTTACAGGAAGATAAGCTAAAGGCAAAAAACAAACGCACCCACTAAAATGGTAAAAAGAGCCAAGAGAGGAAGGGGACCAAAGGTCTATGGTAGAGAATTATTGGTGGGTACTGTGTGACAATGTACATTTATAGAGGTATGAACTTAAACCCTTAAAACACATATAGTCCGGTAAATCAACATTAACGCAATAAACATAATTTCAAAGAAAAGAAAAAGAATAGGGGAAGTAGGAAAATAGGGCTTACTTATATTTTAGAAATTGTATATTCGTATAAAACACCAAGCACTTCACTTTCACCTGTACTAACTGAACCACCAAGCAGTTGGTAGCTGATTTTAGTGGTTTCATAGAGATAAATATTTTAAATAATTAGTTCACCAATATAATCACTATTGAGAAAAGGAGAGAGCATTACCACAGCTTTAGGTAAAAAAAGAAAATGAAAATGTTACAAACTTCACCCATATAAAAGACAAGTTACTGAAAATTATAAAATTATCTTTATAAGCTTTAAATTGTGCTATTAATAATTTCTAATAACATTCTTCTTGGTGCATAAAAACATTATCTTTAATTAAAATCCCAGTTAGGGGTCTTTATAACACTACTAATCTCTTCTTCAGTGAATATTTTAAAGAATCTGTATCTGGAGTAGAAACAGAACATTGGATTATAAAAATATCCAGAAATCTCCAAACTCCCCTTGCTTGCAGCCTCATAATCAAAAGCAATTTAATATAAGCTTCCTATTCAAAAAGTTTATATGTCAATCTTACCTTTTTTTCAAACAAGGAAAAAAAATTAATTCATACATTCTTCACAATTAAACAGTGTCCCCCCAAAGCAGTAAAGAGTTCCAAAATTCTCAGCACATTAATCTTTAGTATGACACAGATCTCCTCTTATCCCCCACAAATCCCTTATATATACTTTGTATAAAACTTTACAAATCTTTGTTGCCCTATGACTATCTACTGGCCATCTATTCAACCTTTTATCTATTTTCATAAATATTTATCAAATATTACACATAGAGGCTTATTTTTTAGAATACATCTTCTTTATGAATGTCAATGACCTTCTTATATATTTTGTTTGGGGCAAGCACACAGACATAGACACACACACACACACACACACACACAGCCATAACCTTTCAATTTCCACTGCATTGCTACAGTCTACTTAGCACATATCACATTCTAATTATGTAGTTATCCTATGTTCATTTCATTCATTCTGTATAGGCAAGAATCTTCCATAAAGGCTAATACAATATCTTACTCAGAGAATGAAGTAGTAGTTGAGGAAACATGGGAATCATGGTATTAAGAGTTGAGTTTAAAACCTACTTGCTAGCAGTTTAACTCCTTTTCTCCTTAAACATCCCTTTATTCATCTACAAAATGAATGTATCAGAAATTACTGTGGAGTATGGTTATAAGACTTAACATGGTAATGTATAAGATTACTTCTACATATAACAGACAAAAATATAAAGCATTGTCATCATAACACATCTATTTTATGACAAATGTTTAAAAGATATTTTTACATTCCTATCACAATGAAGAAAAGATTATAAAACAATAGTTAACTTAAATCTAGAGCCAACTGGAGATCAGACAAGTAGGACAAGGACTCCAACAATGCAAAAGTTGGTTGCTATCAATAAACTAATAGTCCTTCCATCCATTTGCCCATTCTACTTATTGTTGCAATGTCATAAATAACATAAAATGAGACCCCAGACTGGGAACTGTTATGGATCATTCTCTCCATGTGGATGAAGGCTCAGATAATTGGCTCAAGCCTCTACAACTTAAGATTATGTGCCATCTTGATTGGTCTTTAGTACCTAGGCTACCAAAGAGAGGGTTCATTCCATTTGAAGGGATAATGTTGGGAGAGAGGAAATTTTATTATAAAAGCAAACATACAGGTCACAGGAGAAAAAAAATACCTAGAAGTCTATTATTAAGGAAAACACTAAAGAAAATGTGATAAATGAAACTGGTTTTGCGAAAAAGATAAACAAAATAGCCAACTAAACAAAATAGCCTCTAACTAGGCTCACAAAAAAAGCAAGGGAGAAAATTCTAGTGAATAGAGTCAGAAATACAGAAGATGAGATTACTGTGAAATTCTGTATGTCAGTAAGTTGAATAACTTAAAAGAACTGCACAAATTCTTAAACACACACAACCTTCCAAGACTGAATCAGAAAAAAAAAAAAAAAGAAAGAAAACCTGAACAGAACAATTACAAGCAAGAAAATTGGAAAAGTAATCAAAGGTCTCCCATAAGAAAAAAGGCCCAAATGAGAAACTTCACTAATGAGTTTACCAAACTTTCGAAGATGAATTAATACTATCCTTCTCAAAATTTTCCTTAAAATTGTGAAAGAGTATTCCATTGTGTATATGTACCACATCTTCTTGATCCAGTCTATTTTTGGACATCTGGGTTGCTTCCATATCTTTGCTATTGTAAACAGTGCCGCAATGACCATACGGGTGCATGTATCCTTTTGGATTAGTGTTTTTGTATACACAATGGAATACTATTCAGCATTCAAAGACGATAAACACATGCAATTTGCAGCAACATGGATGGAGCTAGAGGGGATCATATTCAGCGAAATAAACCAGAAAGAAAGAGAAAAATATCGAATGGTTTCACTTATAACAGGACTATAGGGAAACCAAATAGGAGAGAGACACTCAGTGGGGGGTTGGGGGGACAAGGAGGATAAGGGCACAAAATGAAGTAGAAAAGGATACAAGGGACCATGGAGATGGGTCATGGGTGAATTGGTGGTGGGTTACCCAAGAGGAATACAAAATGTAAAAGATATAAATAACAATAAATATTGTGAAAGAGGGAATGTTTCCAAACACATGTTATGAGGCTAACAGTATTCTCATACCATTAACTGCAAAAATCTCAACTAAATTTTAGCAAACCAAAGTCAGCAATGCATTAAAAGGATCATACATTATGAACAAGTGGAATTTATTCCAGAGATGCAGAAATGCATCAATATCTGCAAATTTTAATCAGTGTAATTTACCATATCAACAAAAGAAAAGATAAAAACATGCTTATAGCCATAGATGCAGAGAAAGTATCTAATAAGATTAAACATCCATTTATGATAAAAATCCTCAAAAGATGGCAGAGATGAAACATATTTCTACACAATAAAGTCCATGGGTGACTGTTTCAAAGCTAACATGTTCCAGAGCTAACTCAATGGTGAAGAGTGTTTCCCCTAAAATCAGGGATAAAACTATAAAGTCCACTTTCACTACTAGTATTCAACATAGCATTAGTAGTCTTACCTAGAGCAATCAGGCAAGACAAAGAATTAAAAGGAATCCAAATTGAGAAAGAATTAAAACTATAACTATTTGCAGATCATGTGATAATATATACAGAAAATTTAAATACTTCAAAAATTAAAATAATAAATCTATTCAGTAAAGTGTCAGTTTTAGGTTACAAACTCAATGTGCAAAACTCAGTTACATTCCTGTATGCAAACAACAAGTTAGAGGAAGAAGAAAGCAAGAAAACAATTCTATTTATAATCACATCATAAAGAATTAAATATCTAAGAGCAAACAAAGTAGCTCAAGGAGCTCTACATGAAAACTATAAAACATAGCTAAAAGAAACAGAAGACTCAAAGTATGAAAAGATATACTGGGCTCATGGATTGGAAGAATTAGTATTGTCAAAATGGCCCTTTCTGACAAAATAATAAATAGATTCAACACAATCCCTATCAAAGTTTCAATAGCACTCTTTAAAGAACTAGAAGAAACATTAATTAAATCATTTGGAACCACAAAAGACCCCAAATAGCCAAAGCAAACTTGACAAAAAAGAAGAATGGTAACATCACCCTCCCAGACTTCAAACTATACTACTAGGTTGCAGTAGTCAAAATAGTATGGTACTAGAATAAAAGGTGAATACACAAAACAATGGAATAGAATTGAGAGTCCAGAAATAAATTCACACATATACATGGACAGTTAATCTAAAAGAGGAGCCATGAGTATACATTGTAGTAAGGAAGATTAAAGAAGGTCTCCAACAAATGGTGTTGGAAAAACTAAAAAGTCACATGCACAAGGATGAAACTAGATCACAATCTCACATCTGTACAAAAATTAAATCAAAATCAATTAAGGATTTGAATATAAGATGGGAAACTACAAAATGCATAAAAGAAACACATGCAAATATTTCATGACACTAGCCTCAGGATGTCTTTGTGATTTCATCTCCAATGACAAGAGAAACAATAGAGAATATTAACAAATGGGACTATATCACACTACAAGCCTCTGCACAGCAAAGTAAACTACTACTTAAATGAAAAGAAATCCCACTAATTGGGAGAAAATACTTGCACATCATACATTTGACCATAGGCTATACTTAAGATCCATAAAGGATTCATAAAACTCAACAAAAATAAGACAAAAAAACCAATCAAATAATGGGCAGAAGAGCTAGATATTTCTCCAAAGAAGACATAAAGATGACCAACAGGCACATGAAAAGTGCTCATCACTCATCATCAGGAAAAAGCAAATTAAAACCACAATAAGATATCACTTCACACTGTAAAAATCACCCAAATCAAAAAGACCAGAAACAAGCATTGGTAAGGATGTGAAGAAAAAAAGGAGTCCTTGCACACTGTTGGTGAGAATGTAGACTACTCTAGCCCTTATAGGAAACAGTATGGAGGTTTCTCAAAATTACATTGAAAATAGATCTGCCATACAATCCATATCTACCTGTAGGATGCAAAAACACTAATTCAAAGGGATATATGCACTCCTGTGTTCATTGCAGCATTGTTTAGAATAGCCAAGACACAGAAACAATGTAAGTGCCCAAGGACAGCTGAGTGGATTAGGAAGACATTATACACACACACACACACACCATGGAATACTGCTCAGCTATAAAAAAGTGAACTCTTGTCTTTTGAGACAATATGGATGGAATTGCAGGGGATTATGCTAAATGAAATAAGTCAGAAGGAAAAAATAAATACTGTATGTTTTCAATTATAAGTGGAATACAGAAAAACAAAACAAAGGGGAAGACCTGACCAAACCAATAACAAACCCTGTAGAACGAGTTTATCAGTGGCGGGGGTGGGGGGAGGGATAGAGGGAAAGTGTAAAGGGGGTCCAAAGGACTATAATGGAGGACTCTGGGTACCTCAGATGTGGGTGTAGTATGGTAACATACATCTGAAGAGGTATACTCTATACCTGAGTCCTTTACAGTGTTGTAAAGCAATATTACTTCTATAAAAACAAGGAATTTTATCAGTATTATACAACTTTAAAACAAATGTTAAATATTAAGTTATCATTGTTTCTAGCCGCTCACTTCTTGTGACCACTAACAAAAATTCTAGCTAAGCTCACTTTATGTTTCTTAACCTGCTCTAGTTGGAGAATTCAGAGGGGTTTTGAGGGGGTTTCAATTGAAAGTAGAGGAGGCAAGAGTTTGTGGCTAAGGAAAGAGTGTCCATGGGAATTCAAAATTTAGAGGTAAAGCATGAGAATCTCAAAGTAAAAATTGCACAGACAGATAAAAAATTCAAGACTATTGCAATAGGATTGAAAGATCAGAATTGAGCCTAAGCACAATTCGGCTGAAGTAAAAGGCTGGAGAGTTTTAAGAGTTGGGTTGGGAGAACTTTCGGCAACCTGTATTTGTTAGCTGGCTCTACCCAAAGAAAAGTAAACTTCCTCTCATCTTCATGACAAGAGGTAGCTTTACAATTTGGAGCAAGTTACTGAAGTTAAGCTCCTCCTCTTCCACAGAGACTGAGAGGTAAGGATGCTATCTTCCTAGATTATTATATATTCAAAGAATAGCTATTAATTAGGTCCTTAAGAAAGATACTCCTGGATTATGAAAACTGCAGGGGCCATTTTAAAAGATTCACATCTCAAAGGGGCAGAGGAAATCTATAATTACAAACTCACTAAAGTAAAAACTCTGAGGAAAGAGGAGTCAGGACAGAGAAGCAGTGAGAAGCCTGTTAAAATTTGCTCAAGCCAAGGGAAATATTAAGGCTCCCTGGGTTAGAAGCAACTGCTTTGCATGAGGAAAACAAAAGAAAAACACAATTTCAGAGTTTACTGGCCCGAGAAAAGTTATTGCCTTCATGATATTTAATAAATACAAAGGGAAATTTGAGTTTTTATAAAATTTTTATTGGCTATTTTTTTCAGTACAACACAACTTAAAGACTAAATTATAAGTCTTTTTGAGTATTATGCAATAGTATTGAAAATACCAGCTTCCAGAGTAAGAATTAGTAGAACACATTAAATTTTTAATAGACTCCATGAAACGATCCTCAGGGAAAAAAATCATTTTCTAAAGACAAAATTCATGACCTGAGATGTGTCAACAAAGGAAGCCTTCATATTAGAATTTGTTTCGGGAATTAAGAAAATAGATTTTTCTTTTTTAGTTTCTACACATTTTATTTGTGATAACAAAATATAGTATTGTTCCTTCCCTCTTGTAAAAGGCAGAGTGGTAGTTCATTTTTACTTTGTTTTTTAATTTTATTATTATTATTGTTTATGTTTACATTATCATGTATTCCCCATAGGTTGCCCACCACTGATTCACCTGTGAACCATCACCATAGCAATCCCTTGTGCTCTTAAGAAAATAGATTTTAATAAATAGTATTCATACTGTATTCATATAAAGAAAACAGAAATATATTGACAGCCTCTGTCCGAGGCCAGTAAAATGGATGATGAAAATGTTACAGGGTAGGAAGACAGGCATCCCAGAATCCCCAAACCTGCCTGTTCTAAATAGTTTCTGCCATCTGTCACATCAAGACAAAATATATAAGACCTTTAATGGAAAGCAATTTTAATATAATTATTGTGCAATACAGAAAAGATAAAGAAAATAGTCTTCAAATCAAGCATCCAATGTTACCCATCCCCTTGTGGGTAAAAGTCCTCCCAAATGGGATTGGCCCAAAGCAAGGCCAGAAAGCCTACCACAAGTCTAAAGCACCTTCTGGTGGGGAGCCATAGAAAAGGGTCAGAAACAGACAAGTCTAGGAGGAAAAGAGCAAAATCAAAATCAAGGTAAAAGCTGCCATCGGTAACCTCCCCATGGGTCTCTCACCCACATCCTTTTCAACTAATCCAGGACCAAGAAGCCAGTGCAGCTTCTTCACATGTCTCTCTATGCCTAGTGCCTCCTTCAGGTCACCTTCTGGCTCTCCACCCTGCTTCCTTCCTTCTCCATTCTCCTCTCCAGCTTCCCCTTCACCCTGCTCAGCTCCACCCTCCCCTGGGTGGGGCAGGAGACCTGGAACCTCCCCCTTTTCCTTGAGATCACCATTACAAAAGTATGACCCATTTGTACTACAGTCCATTTCAACATCCCTGTAAAATAAAGATGTGATATTTGATACACAGTTATTTCACAAAGATATTGTAAGTTCTTAGAAAGAAGCTTTTTAAAATTCCAAGTGCATAAGACTATATGTGATAAATTATTTATTTCCCTAGAGAAGTTGGTTTTACACTTGTAATTTTATTAATAGTTTCAGAGAGAGAGTAAAGACAGCCCTCTTAACATAACTGCTTCTCTTTTTCCCCTACTTCGTTATCTGCTTTCATGAATAGATAAAATACCAAAAGATGCACAAGTGAAGCCTAATTGCAAGAGAAAAAATGACTGAAGCAAGAAAGTCCTAGAGAGTAACTTCTTTCTGAGCACATTTTGTGACAGTCCTAATCTGCAAAGATCCTAGACTGGAAGTTCCCACATCTATTGTCTCTTAAGGAGTGTCAAGGTGATTGACAGGGCTTCTGCTCCTCAATGGATGGGAAGAGGTAGGAGGTGCTATTCAGAAGAGGTGCCCTCCAAGCATTCAAGTACCTAAATACTCATTAAAATCTTCATTTGTAAACTATAACTCCCTCAACAGAAATCACTGACCATCTGTTGGTTTAATGAACTACCAATAAAAACTATTTTGATTTTAATTGGACTTCAGTGTGAACAGTTCTTAGGAATGAACAAATTACAAGTTTCTCTAAATGCTAATTTTCCCCATTGTACCCTTTTTCAGTGACTTTTCATTAAACTTCAGATACTGATTTGCCCAATCAGTGGTATGCAATACATTAGGGAATTAAATTCCCTAATTTCTCCTTTCTTCTATATTTCTGTTTGCTGGAAAATTCAGGAATTTTATGAAACCTATAGAACAGATTTAATAACATTCCTTGAAGTTCCTCAACATCCCCACTGAAAAGAAATTAAACCTTTGTCTTTTCCATAAAGAAAGTGTAAGAGAGAAAAGATATTTTTTTCTTTCTATGACTAACTCCTTAGAAAATAAACTGGAGTAAAATATATTGATTTACTAATTCAATTGATTTACTAATTACAATCTCCCGTTTTGAGTAAAACCAAAAGGCCTATCTGTCCACTCACTTTCATTTGCCAAAATTCATGAAGTACCTTTTGTGAAAATATATTCCGTCAAACACTATGAGAGATTTATAAAGCAGTGACACACATATCTATGGGAAGATTAAACATAAGACATGTTTTATAAAAACCTTTATTTCAAGGCCAATTGTGTCAAGTGAGAAATTTAAAAAGTCACATGAATGATTTAAAAGGAAAAAGAAGCCACTTCCATTTGAACAAAATCAGAAAATAATATATCCTGTCACTGTAATTGTGCGTTAAGACATGTGACCCAGTTTCTTTAACCAGTAACACAAACAAAATAATAAGTATATATTATCAATAATTAAATTATGAATGAGTTGAAACAAGAGCTAGAGAACTTGCATCAAAGGGCACACAAGTTTCAATGTCACTCTGAAGCAGAGAGAAAATGTTTGGATCTAGAAAATCATAGGAGGCCAATGTAAAGAGTTCTGGCGGAAAATCTTTGGTACTGAAGTATATAGATTGAACTGATATAAAGGGTTGAATTGTCAAATCGCATTCACAAGAATGAAGATGTTACCCAGAATCAAATTATATTAATTTCAAGGAAACAGGAAATTGTGAGAAAAGGGAAGGATGGGATGTCTGGGATAACCTATGCCAGCCCCTGGGCCTACGGGGCTACATTAGTACCTGCTGTCATCTTAATTTAATGTATGAGGTTTAAGTGTTACGTATGTTAGCATCACTTACATAAAATGGGATTTATTTCTGTTACGAAACATCTCCATCTTATACTCAGATGATTACATAGGTTATGTGATATTTTCAAGGTAACCATGACCCATACATTCACTCATTTTCAGGTTTAATATAAGCACCTTGACATACTAGATACATGTACTAAAAGCATTACATATATCACACTCTTATGCTAATAAGTTTGCCAGGAGATCTAGCTTTAGAATGTTTATAAGAACTGTGAGGCACCCACAGCAAAGAAGAAAGATTTTCAGGTCCACAACTAACAATTTTTCTTGCAGTCTACTCTGATGTCAGTCAAAACCTCCTTGACATATATTCCTTAGGTATCTTTTCATTATTTGTCTTATACTATTTTATACAGAAGAATAAGCCTACTAACATCCTAACAACTACCATGATTTGAAACGAAATCATGTCAATTGTGGCCATATCCCTTCACAAGTCTCTTACAAATTTGATTACTTTTTACTCTATCACCTATAGTTATTTGTATATATAGCTTGATAAAGGTATCTAGTTCTGTATATAATTATTTCTAAAAGAAAGTTAAATTCACTCACATTTCTAGTGAATTGATATTCTCCCATATCGTCCATGGACTTCAAATGAAACCCAAAATATTTTCTAATTGTTGTATAATTCTACCAACTAACTAATCATTTGTTTCACTAGATAACTTTGGCAGAAAGTATAGTCAGTCTCCATTCCTTTTCAACAGAAACATTTCCCCACACACCAAACATTCTCAGTGACTGGGATGGTGACTTAAAAGGATTATTCAGTACATTCTAAATTCTATTTGTATTTTGCTGTCACTGTATCTCAGATATCAGTGTATAGGTATTTATAGGCATAAGTATCATTTTCTAATATCTCTATCTCCTATAGGTACAGAGAGTATGTTCATCATCTGTCCTCTCCAAACCAGTAACAAAGGAAAGACAGATTAATTTTGTTTCCATGATACCTGATGATTAGAAAACAATGATAAAAGCCCCACTGTCCAGTGACAGCCTACCACAATGTAAAATTAGCATACCATTCCCATAAGTATACCTACCCAGCCTAGCCTTAGGCTAGGCTCTTAAAAACATCAGATTCAACAGTGACCCACAGTATATGATAATCCTTCCTTGGTGAGGAAACAAACCTTCCTCTACTTTCCAATGACTACAGTGCTCAAGTAAATAACTCCTCAATTAGTTCATTTACTTAGAGTTCTATCAGCCTGTCTTGCAGTGATTGTTAGAAGAAAGCTCCCTCTAATGTCAACATTTGGTTTAGCAAGTCTTTTTCATTCATCATGATGATCATGCGGAAACATTACTGACTGAATACCCAAAGCCATCTCCTAAAAATGTCTGCAGCACATCTGGACTGCCAGGGCCATTTCTTATAAGCTATCATATATGTTGCAGCTATTTCTCATGTATGGTATTAGTGCAATTTGGAAATACAGTCCACAATGAAAATTGTTGTGCACCACAGGAGGCTGTCAATTGGATATATTGTGCCCTCAAATATGTCTCCAACTGAGTGCACCATGATGCTTTCCATAAACGTCCCTTGTGTACCTCCAGAAGAAGTTACTAGTAATATTGGATCACTGGGTTCCATTTCAGTTTAATTTAAATGCCTTCCATCCAAATTTATGTTTGATAAACTCAACGGGACAAATGAAGCTCTAATATACTTGACAGATGGCAGTAATCTGCTTTCCATCATATCCAAGCAGCTGTTGCAGCAGTGCATCACCATGACACATGCACAGCAAGTGCTGGAGCTCTGCTGTTCAGTATCTATGTCCTTAGTAGTATTTCAATCAGGTCAAGTGAGAAATAACCAGAGTGGTAAATACAGCCTATAAACAATGAACTTAATGATAGCTGTAGTTAGCTGCAGTAAGTTGATTCATGAGAGGATGCTTCATCACTTCTTTTCTCAAATTATACAAGCAAAGTCCATTTTCCCTTCTTCCCTTTTTCTTCAGAAAAAAAGTTGGGAAGTTTCTCTCTGCATTCACCATTAGTCAGCACCAGACCTGAAAGAGATAGCTAAGAGTATTATTTTTTTGCTCTTATCATTTTCCTTCCTGAGATCACATCCCACTTGTGTTCATTATCACATTCACCTGTTTCCATTTATTACCTGTTTTCCCTCATCCTTTCCCCCATGAATGGATTTTCTAACTCAGATCTACTGTTTAGCACTGGCAATAACACAAACCTTACTAATGCTTCTTGGCCTCTCTGCCTGGGATGACTTCGCAATTCATAATTTCTCCTCCATCCAAAAGTATCTATAATCAATGATATGCTTCACTTGCTAATTTTAAAAATTAATAACAATAATGAAAGACAATATTGCAGACCTGTTGCTAACATTTATATCTCAGAGCTTAAGGGAAATAGGGTAGGACAGAGGGGTAATGAGTCAAATGAGAATATTCCAATAACAGGCAGAAATGCCAAATTTCAACCTAATTTGGCTCTGCTCAGGATCAAACTTTATTAAAATAATGGCTCAATTTTCATTTAAATTTCATTTAAACTTTATGAAAATTCCTTTCTCAGATAAATTTTTATGGATTATGAAATAAATATGTAGGTACGTTAGGATAAAATATTAAAATCTTAGAAATTATTTCTCCTGACATCCTATAGCAGGCTTGCATATGAGATTTGGAGAGAACTTTCTTACATGAAGAAGTTCCAAAATAAATGATGAGTAACAGGAGTAAAACTACAGGTCTAGACCTTAGGTCCTACTGTACTTAATCTCAGCAATGAACTGGGAGCTCTTGGCAAATCTTGGCAAATCATTGGATGACTCTGTTTATTTTTCTATCTGAGAATTAGGTTAGACAAGATTTTTTTTCTTGAATTATTTGAAATATTTTAGGAAGATAGTGAGCTTTGATGGTCTCAGTTGTCTACAAAGTTATGTCCCAGCTCCTTAACAAGAAACACAAGGTTCTTTACAATCTGTCCCCAAATGTTCTATTTTAACAGCTACTATGTGTGTACAGCAGACATACACTGGCAAGCATTTTTGATAAAAGGCCCAGCTTCTTGACTCTCACATTTTAGAGGGAAAGTAGCATAAATAACACATAAAGGAATGAATATGGCCATGTTCCAATCAAACTTTACTTATGGACACTGAAATTTCAATTTCATGATTTTCACTTGTTACAAAGTATAATTCTTCTTTCTTTTCTCCCAATCATTTGGTATGACTCATGGGCCTCAGAAAAATAGGCAAAAAGCTGGATTTACAGGCTGTCAACCCCGAATGTACACTGTACTTACATTACTCTGAATATCTCAGCATTTATCAAATAAAATATTTTCAAAGTTCAATGCTGTTGGACATAATGATCTCTTTGCCTAGCACATTTTCACTTCCACCCCATTGTTCTCTCCTAGTGAATTCCTACAGACACATCAATGCTTTTAAATATTGTATCCCTCCCCAAATCTCCTCCTGAAATATTCCCATGTATATAAGTTGCAGCCTCAATCATTTAGTGCCATAAAACACTTAACTTCCTTGATTCACATCTCACATCTGATCTATGAGAAAAGCTTTTTCAGTCCTCTCCTCAAAAATATGTTCCAAATTCTATACTTCTCGCCATGATAATTTGTGACACCATCATCTCTCTTCTGTTCTTCCACCCTCTTATTAAGCAGAAAAAAAAGAACACAGAAACCAGAGTAATCTTCAACACAGAAGCCAGAGTGACCCTATAAAATATACAGGGTTATATTATTCTACTCTAATGGCTTCCTACTTCACTCGATGCAAAAACATTCTCATACAGTCTAAAACCCCTCCATGACATAAAAATCCCCTCTGGTATCTCTCTAACCTCATCTTCTACTTTCCCTCCGCTCACCCCAATCCTGCTGCAGGGCTGCTTGCTATTCCTGGAACATGCTTCATAAGTTACTGTCTCAAGACATTTTCATTTGCTGTTCCTCATGCAGAAATGCATATCCTACCCATATTTGTAAGAATCACTTGTCTGCTTCAGAACTTTGCTAAAACAGGAAATTCTCAAAGGTCATTTCTAGATATTCTGTTTAAAATTTCCAACTCCACCACACCCAGAACTCGGTTCCTCCATCTTGGTTCATTTTCTCTTCAGACTTGCATAAGGACATAGTATATGTTTTACATTTTGGGTTATTATCTGTCTCTTCCTACCAGAATACAAGCTTTAAGAGGTCATGAAATGATGCCAGTTTGCTCACTGCAGAAAATGCAATGTCTCAAACAGCACTTAGAACTTGATTAAATAATTGATTGCTTATCATATTCCAGATTCTACTACTAAATTCTCAATGCTAAACCATTATTTAACTTCTTTATGATCTGAATGTACCTTTAAAATTCATCATAAGAAAAAAAAAACACTAAAATCAAGGAAAAACATTCAAATCTGACATGACTCTATCAAAAACTCATGTTGGACTCTACTCCAGAATAAAACTTACCATAAATACTGGCATTAAATTTTTAGGATCTTCTAAGTATTGTTTGGGGATATCAGAGTCATAAAAGTAGTTGCTTTCAAGTATTTAAATCAAAAATAAAAGTAAGTTATACAGTTTAATTTTGACTTTAAAGAGATGAACGTGTTCATTTAGGTAATAAACCACTGCTTTCTCTAATGAAAGCAATGAAAATCTCAACTCAGACATTTTTCTGTATCAAACCAGTATGACAAAATAGTCGCCTACATACAAAAGTCATTAATCAAGCTATCCATTCACTTACTATCTCTTGAGGATGCTTTTTAAAGGTTCAGTTAGCATTTAAAAGCTAAGTTAGCCAGAAAGTCACTTTTCTATGAGCAGGGCATATTTAGCCATTGACCTTGAATAAAGAGCCTTGTACAAACCAGAATAAACCTGCAGTACATAAGCAAGTTAGTGCTTTTATGTGGCAAACTTTTTGCCCTATAATATAAAGTTCATTTTGTTGAATCATTTGATTTCATTAGGTGTCACTTCTTACTGTGGTAAATCTCAGTTATTGAAAATCATTTCAATTAATTAAGTTTAAGATATCTCCCACCTTCTCTACCTAGTCCATTTGACCTAAAACCTAAACAAAATAAGATAAAAAACAGCCCTACAGCAAAACAATTTAGATGCCAAAATTCACCAATTGTCAATATTTAGTTACCAAGTTTATGACTAATCAAATGTTTTACATATGAGCAACAGAAATCAAATATTTAGAAAGATCAGAAGATACAGAACTGATAAGAACTCTTCAGTCAAAAATGGGCACAAAAAAATTACATTTGTACATATATCTATGGTGGTATTGAGCAGTTTGAATTGGTTTAGAAGTAATCCCTCTTCTTTGGGGTAAGGCCAAAGATCAAAACTGACAAAATATGAAGTTATTAAAGTCTTAAAGATATATCATCATTATTATTTATTTGTGCAAATTTCCATTAAAGACAATTCTCCATACCCACAACCTAAATCAAAATTTAAGAATCCTATCTCAAAGCTACAGAACAAATCCACATATTTATAGAATGTTAGTCTAACATGAAAGCAAACAAAGCATGAATATACTATTAGTGGGATACAGCATTCAAATGAATATTTTAAATAATTCCAAAATTTTAAGATATGTCTCCATTCATGGATGAAAGCTTTGGGTTACATTCACAGACCCAGTTGAATCTCTTCCACTTAGGTGTATTTTGGTGCGGCAGGGGCGGCGGGGAATGAAAAGCACTGCTTTCTGAAAAAAACCTCTTTCAACTTGTAGATAAACAAAGAGCACATTTACCCTCACTTTCCATGTAAATGAAGAACAAATTCTTATCAACTTGTCTATCTTTTTATGGGTCAACATACTTTCTTGTTTCCATCCTCACCAGAAAGGCTTTATAACCTAACCATGTGGATGCAAATCCAATCTAATTCTCACTTCTGTTATTGCTTCCTCTTTTACTTTGAGCATTACAGAACCAAGACTGACTAATACCTACCTGCAAATTCCTAAAATGCAGCTGCTTTTTAAAACTTGATTAATACAGTATAATTAGGAAGTACTAAGTACCATATATTTGCATCTTGATGAGAATATTGGAAAAGAAGAAATCAAAATAATGATTTCTTATGTTCTTAAGAAGTTCTATAGAATTTAGTGTTTACATGTTGATTACAAAGCCTCTTCACAATTCACAAGATGTTCCTCAGCTCGCCTCCCATTTAAATCTGATTAATCCAGATGACCTTGTTCTAACAGCAGGTGATGTACTGTGATTTATTTTTGGAAATTGCTAATGAAAAAGAAAATTTTAACTTTAAAAGTTCTGTGTCCTAGGAAAGTAAATTGTAATTTTTATGGAGGCCAGGTATTTGAGATTTATACTCAAAACTGAGTATATTTTATTTTATAATGATAAATGTTATATTGATGACATTTTACACAGATTTGAAATTTTTCTGAATATTTACCTCTCACAGGAAGACTTTAAAAATAAGTGCATCTAATTAATATCAAACCTGAAAAGTGTAGGCACATGAAAAAAATCATTTGAAAATGGATACTTGAATGTACAACCTGAAACTATAAAATATTGAAATGAAAACATAAGTGATACACTCTTGAAATCAGATGCCTTTGGAGATTCAATTCCAACGGAAAAGGAAACAAAAGCAAAAATAATGCAAATGGAAATGCAAATGGAACTACATCAAACTAAAGATTTTCTATACAGTTAAAAAAAAAAAAACCCACAAAAATAAAAAGGCAATCTACAGATTGGGAGATGGTATTCACAGCTCACACCACCAACAAAGGATTAGTGTCCAAAATGTATAAAGAACTTATGTAACTGAACGACAACAACAACAAAAAAAAACACAACCCAAACAAAAAAATGGCCAATCTGTATAGATACTTCTCAAAAGAAGTCATACAGATGAGCAACAGGCACATGAAAAAATTTCATCACCAGTTATTTAGTAAAGGCAAACCCAAACCCCTCACATTTATGACAATGGCCTATGTTAAAAGGACCAGAAACAAGTTCTGGTGAGACTGAAGAAAAGGAACCCTCATACACTGTTGTTGGTAATGCAAATTCGTGCACGCTCTATGGAAAACAGTTTGTATGTTTCTCAAAAAAACTTAACATTAAAACTGCCATGTGATCCAGCACATAATAAACACTAATTAAAAAAAAACACATGCACCCTTATGTTCACTTCAACACTATTCATGATAACCAAAACACCATGGGAAAAAAACCTAATGCCCATCAACAGATATCTAGATAAAAGAGAAAGATTAAGTTCCATCTATTCAGTACTATGATAAGTACAATAAGTAAGAAAGACAGCTTCATTCATGTGTGGAATATAAAGAAACAAAGCAAACAAAACACAACAAAAACAACTCTTAGACTCTCACAATAAAATGGTGATTACCAGAGTGGGGGAAGAATAGGTAGAAAAGGCGAATTTTATAGTGGTAATAGACTAAAACATTGGTGGTAGGTGCAGCGTGATTCACACATTTAGTGAGGTGTAAAACTATTTAATGAGGTGTAAAGCTATACTCCTGAAAGTGACATAGTACTACTATAAACTACTGGTAAATAAATTGATAAAATAACATGTTTGAAATAAGTCCCATAGAGAAATAAGGCCTAAGGTTTTCCGTAAAATATCAGGAAAGGTATAAATCTGAGCTCTACTATCCAAATTATAAAACAAAACCTCTACAACTCATAATGTAGAATAACACCAACCCTACAAGTCTTCCTGTATCTCCTGTACCACATGGCCTAGTTCAGTGTTGAAACTGCCAGCAGTCATCCTTGGGGCTTGCTGATGTAGGAGCATTACTGGAGAAATATTCCAAGCACACACAATGGCCAGTCACCCGTGCTTCTCACCTCTATCTGCCAATGTTGCCTGCTAACCTCAAACACATCAGAATTCAGGGAGAATGGGGTAAAAAGTAAACCTCTTGGCATTACAAGAAGCATTTGATTTTTCCAAAAATCACACATTCTATCTTCAAATATGACAGGATTGTACTAGGAAGTTTCAAGATCTCTTTTTAATGTGCTAATCATTTCATGAAGACTAAAATATTAAGAAAGGAGAGAGCAACTCTTTGCTTTAGTTCTTATGAATACATCGCCGGAGTTTGGGATTTTCATAACTATTGGAGACTTTCACTATTTGTCTGTACCTCCAATTCAAAATGCACACCCTTTTCTGTTATTTCACTTAGCAGATTTCTTAGTATGGAAATATGATAAGAAAGTATGATTCTGCTTTTTTTTTTAGGATTTATTTATTTATGCATACAAGCTGGGGTACAGGCCAGAGGTGTGGGGCAGCGAGAGGGCTCACCAGAGACAGAGTGGGGAGCAGAACAGGCAGATCAACGGAAACACACTGCTGAGGGGAGCAGCAGGCGAGGCAGAAGAGGTCTGCCGCGCCATGTGGGAATCTCCCCAGCCGGGCTTTGAACTCGCGTTGCAGCTGCCGACAGCTCCACAGTGCAGCACCTAACCGCTGAGCCACCAGGGAGGCCCGATTCTGCTTTTACTTCATTTTTTATTACCCTTTTCTTCCATCAGTAAATCTTTAAAAATAACATACTCTTCCTTTCTCAGTAATCACTGATATTGATCAAATTCAGACGACAATTACCTCTTCCATTTTCACCTTTATCCTAACCTCAAATGGGTTTCCCCCTAGCTTTATGAGGCAATATAATTGACAAACAACATTGTATAAATTTAAGGTGTACAATCTGTTGATTTGACACATTTGTATGCTGCAAAATGATCACCACCATATGTTAGCTAACACCACCATCATTACCACATAATCATTTTTTGTGGTGAAAATATTTAAATTCTACTCTCTTAGTTCAAGTGAACAATAGAGTATTATCAGTGATGACCACCATGCTGTACATTCCATCGCCAGATCTTATGGAAGTTTGTTAGCATTTCACCAACATCCCCTACCCCCTAACTCCTCCTAGCACCTGGTAACTACCATTTTACCATCTGTTTGTATGAGTTCAGATTTTTTAGATTCCACATATTACTGATATCATATAACGGTTGTCTTATTCTATCTAGATTTTTTCACTTAGCATCATGCCTTCAAGTTTCATCCATATCATAAATGGAATTTTTCGTGGTTGAATAATATTCCTGTGGGGGGTGTGTGTGTGTATGTATACACCCCATATTTTTTTAATCATATCATCAGAGGATGAACTTAAGTGGTTTCCACATCCTGGCTATTGTTAACAATGTTCTTTTGTTTGTTTTTTTAAGATTTATTTATTTATGCATACAAGGCAGAGGTGTGAGGCTGCAAGAGGGTTCACCAGAGACAGAGTGGGGAGCAGAACAGGCATATTGATGGAAATACACTGCTGAGGGGAGCAGTGGGTGAGGCAGGAGAGGTCTGCTGGCCATGTGGGAATCTCCCTGGCCGGGCATCGAACTACATTGCCCCTGCAGACAGCTCCACAGTGCAGTGCTTAACCGCTGCGCCACAAGGGAGGCCCTATTGTGAACAATGTTGCAATGAATATGGGGTTCCAAATATCTCTTTCCTTTGGATATATGCCCAGAGTGTAGAGCATATGGTAGTTGTATTTTTAATTTTCTGAGAAACTTTCATAGTTTCCCATAGTGGCTATACTAATTTACATTCCCAGACAATGCACAAGGTTTTCTTTTCTCCATATCCTTGACATTTGTCTCTTGTGTTTTTGATAATGATCATTCTAATAAATGTGAGGTGATTTCTCATCAAGGTTTCAATTTGCATTTCCCTGTTCATTAGTGATGATGGATATCTTTTCACGTATCTATTGGCCATTTGTATATCTTACTTGGAAAAATACTTAGCTCCTCTGTCCATTTTTTAATTGAATTGCTTGGATATTTTGCTCTTGATTTGTATGAGTTTTTTATATATCTTGGATATTAACCTGCTATCAAATACATGATTTGCAAATATTTATTCCCATTCCATAGGTTGTCTTTCATTTTGATTTTTTCTGGATTTTTATACTGTGTAACTTTTTATTCTGATATAGACCCACTTATAAAGTTGCTTGGCTTTTGATGTCAAGTTCAGATTTTATTAGAAATATTTTAAAAGGCATTTCAAATAAGTGGTATTTTAGGAAACTATAAAAAACAATAAAAGAACTATATAAGCTGGACAATTAATCTATCAGAAATTTATCTCTTACAGTTATGTTTCTACAATAGAAGACAGACGTTGGTCTCCAATTAATACCATATAATAGGATATTTCTCCAAAATAGTAATGAAGATTGGATTTTGAATAGCTAAAACATAATAATTACATTAACTACAATTTTCAAAAAAATGTTAATACAATCTTCTTTAATTGCAACCCTTACTTTTGAATTTACACTCCTAAATATAAGATCAAGGCAATAATCTCTCCATTTGAACTCCTTGTCTAGCTTGATTTCTTCTCTTTCTTTTAACTGACTCTACTGACCATTCCCACTGGTCCTCTGAGATAGTTCTACTAGTTATTACCCTTGTCTATTTCTAGCTTTACAAAAGTTATAACAACTTCAAGACTTTCTCAAATGAAACCTCTTTCAAAACATCTTCCTTGTTTCCAATTAAACTTTAACTCGGTGGGGGTTATGAGGGAAAGTGTCAATTCATAATACTTACATTGTTCCCAATTTATATTTTAATTATTTGCACGCATGCTACCTCTCCCTCTAGATTGCAAACTCTTTAAGAACAGAGAATGATTTATTTTTCACATTTTTACAAATATCTTTAATATGTGCCAAATAAATGCTGAACTGATTATGCAAATGTAGTACTAAAAGAAGATCTAAAACATAATCATTCACAAGCAGAAATTAAAGAATTGCTATGGAAAAAAAGACAAATACAGGGGCCTCTCTGGTGGCGCAGCGGTTGAGCGCTTCGCTGTGGAGCTGTCGGTGATGCAAGTTCGACGCCCAGCCAGGGAGAATCCCACATGGTGTGGCAGACCTCTCCTGCCTCGCCCATTGCTCCCCTTAGCAGTGTATTTCTTTCTTTTCTTTTTTTTTATACATACAAGCTGGGGTACAGGCCAGAGGTGTGGGGCAGCGAGAGGGTTCACCAGAGACAGAGCAGGTAGCAGAACAGGTAGCAGAACAGGCAGATCAGAAATACACTGCTGAGGGAAGCAGCTGGCGAGGCAGGAGAGGTCTGCCGCACCATGTGGGATTCTCCCCGGCCGGGCGTTGAACTCGCGTCTCCGCTGCCGAAAGCTCCACAGCGCAGCGCTTAACCGCTGAGCCACCAGGGAGGCCCCTAGCAGTATATTTCTGATCTGCCTGTTCTGTTCCCCACTCTGTCTCTGGTGAACCCTCTCACCACCTCACTCCTCTGGCCTGTACCCCACCTTGTATGTATAAATAAATCAATCTTAAAAAAAAAAAGACAAATACAATAAAATAATAGACAAGGTCTCTACTTGAAAAAAATCTCTATAAACATAAAAAGCTTAATTTAAGAATTCTTTATACATTTACCTACTAAAATTATTCATTTTCAAAAAGACTCACCACAACCTCAAAATGGTAAACTTGCTAGTTTTATAGTATTAAAATATTATTTGATTTGCAAAACTGTTATTTTAAATATCTATTGTATAAAGAAAGGTGCACATATACATAAGTACAAAGGATAAAATCCTTTCATCAAACTCCTACTCTTCCAAAAATATTTTCTCTGGTGCTGTGATAAGCAGAAAGTGGGGGGGCGGGGAAGAGCTGGTTTAGCAGAAAGCTACAAATGGTGATTGAAGGGTTAGTGAAAAGTTCTATTAAAGGAGGTCAAGAAAATGGATATTATTCAGCATAAAGATTAAAGGTTGATTTGAGACAATTTAATAACAATCTATGAATATATGAAGGGCCTCCACACAGGGAATAATCATCAACTTCTTTCCAAGTCCAATCTGGACCATAGCAAGAGAAAAATTACATTCAATAAAAAAAGAATTCTTCATAGTAGGAATTATTTAATACTAAAATGGACAGCTATGGAGAGAATTGTGGACACTTATTCTCTGTGAGAAGGCTTTAAAATGTGATTCAAAATACACAACCTGCCTACAGTTAAAGGAATGCATTAATAAAGATAACATTTTAAGGTCTCTTCACTGTCTCAAGTCAGACATTTTAAATTTATTTCTCTTTTAGAAAATTTTACTGGTTTTCAAATTCCTTGTTTTGCCTAAGAAAAACAGAGCAGA
Organism: Scalopus aquaticus; assembly: GCA_004024925.1. Taxonomy (NCBI): domain Eukaryota; kingdom Metazoa; phylum Chordata; class Mammalia; order Eulipotyphla; family Talpidae; genus Scalopus; species Scalopus aquaticus. The sequence goes on along the minus strand of PVIJ01003787.1, from coordinate 16,400 downwards.
AAGAATAATTTTAGGATCTGGTTATATTCCAATTTTCTCCCACATACATCTTAAAGTTCTGCCGTTTTGGTGATTACTTTCTGGCATCTAACTGAGTGTTAAACATAGGGAGAAGGTGAGGAAGAACATGTTCAACATCCCAAAAGGCTTCTAGCAGAGCATGACTCCTCCACCTCATTAGCTCCATGCTCCATTCTCCAAAGCTAATTTATATATGAATCAAAGATTTCTTCTGCTTTTGTTGCTAATTCCCACAAGCTTGTTTGTAGCATAGATATGCATCAAGAAAATAAGAGATAAAAATAGTGTAGAGATAGTCATGACACAACTAGCCTCCAAAGTTAACCATTCTACATCTTATATTAAAAGTTCTATTTGTTTTCATCTACATCTAAATTAGTAATGAAAACTAACCACATGTGTTGAAAGATTCAGAATTTCTCAAGTTATTTTCCTAAATATCTGTATACTTAAAACACATTGTTACTGGAAGACAAAGAATGGTTAAATCATTACATTAGTGTATCAATCAGGGTTCTCCAGAGAACAAACTAAAGAAGATATAGAGAAAAAGAGAGAGAGTTTAAGAAATTAATGTATAAGATTGTGTGGGCTGCAAAGGACACAAAAACATTAATCCAAAAGGGTACATGCACCCATATGTTTATAGCAGCATTGTTTACAATAACTAAAATATGGAAACAACCTAGATGTCCAAAAATAGATCACCAGATCAAGAAGATGTGGTACATATACACAGTGGAGTATTACACAGCATTCATAAAAGATAAATATATGCAACTCACAGCAACATGGATGGAGCTAGAAGGGATCATGCTCAGCAAAATAAGCCAGATATCAAATGGTTTCACTTATAACAGGAATATAGGTAAGCCAAATAAGAAAAAGACATTCAGCAAGGGAGGGGGAGGATAAGGGCTCAAAAGCGGGGAGTAAAGAGCAAAAGGGACTATGGTGATGATTCACGGGTGAATGGGTGGTGGGTAACATACGGGGAATACACAATAATATAAAAGATATGAATAAATGAATAAATAATAAATTTTTTTAAAAAGATTGTGTGGGCTGGCAAACCTATGTAGCAGGTCAGCTGGCTTATAATTCAGACAGAATTGATCTTGCTGTTTTGAGTTCCAAATTTGTACAGCAGACTAGCTGACTGGACATTCAAGTAGAATTTCTGTGTTACAGTCCTGAGGCATAATTCTTTCTTCTTTAGGAACCTCAGTTTTTATTCTTGAATACTCTAACTGATTGGATAAGGCCCATCCATAATTTTTGTAAGATTCAGTTTTATTTATTTATGGATATAAGAACTGGGGTGCAGGCCATAGGTGTGGGAGGTGAGAGGATTCACCAGAGTCAGAGTGGGGAGTAGAACAGGCAGATCTACTGAAATATACTGCTGAGGGGGGAAGCAGGTAAAACAGGAGAGGTCTGCTGTGCCATATGGGTTAGCTCCCTGGCTGGGGATGGAACTCAGGTCATCACTGTCACAGCACTGAGACTTAACCCCTAGGCCACCAGGGAGGCCATAAGGACCACTCCTATTATCAAAAGTAATCTCCTTTACTTACAGTCAACTGCTCATTCGTGTTAATTATTCTATAAAATACCTTCATAGCAACAATGGGACTAATGTTTCACCAAACAACTGGGCACATAACCCAGCTAAACTGATGCATGAAATTTAACTATCACAGCAGGGTTCCTTGTTTTGAAGTTAAATCACTAAAGGTGATTATTTTTACAGATTTCTTTGTTCCAAAGTCCCTGGGTCTCTTCAATAAACCTATCTTTGCAAATAGTGATTTGTAAATGTTTAATTTTTACACTGATTTATTTAGTCAGCAAGTATTTATTGAGTACTCCTATGACCTGTTACTGTTAAAGGTACGAGGTAAATAATGGGTTGTCAAGACATGTGTTAAATGAATTAATGAACTGTAAGGCCTTTACTTATTGCAGCTGATAAAACAAAGGCCCAGAGAAGTTCAATTATTTAAAGTCATACAATCTTAATTACTCAACCAAGACTACAGCACAAATATCCAGGTTCAATTGTTTTCTAATAAACCACACCAAAAAAGATACAGTCAACAAACATTCATGAAAACCATGTCAGTTTATGAAAATAATAGACCCAACAAAGAGTAATTACTCTCATGAAGAGAAGATGTGAGGAAGAAACCACAGACCTGGGGTTTTGCCTGTATTGGGTTCCTGGGTGGGAGTCTAGGGCTTCAAGGTCTTACTCTTGACAGAGATGCCATCAACTTTGGAATTCTTGTGGTAAACAGAGAGGAAAATAATCACCAACCTCACTATAGAGCCAAGCTCAAGGCCCACATATAATCCTTGGCACTAGGCCCACCTATTCATAAGGCAAGCACCAGGCTGACCTATGGACACCCATATCAGAGTCACTCACTATTGGACTCCAATACCAAACCTTCCCACCTGCAGACTCTAGAAGGGGCCCAAGAACCCCTGACTGGGTTGACTGATTCAATCTCCCTACTTAGTAAGTTTTCTATTTGTCCATATTTTAATTTTGGTAGATTGTATGCTTTTTAGGAATTTTTCTATTTCTTCTAGGTTGTCCACTTGTTGGTATAAAATTGTTCATAGTAGTCTCTTATGATCTTCTTTATTCTTGTGGTATTGTTGTAATGTTTCTTTACCATAATCAGCCTGTAGAGGCTAGGGAAGTATTTTACTTCTTCAAATATGCAGACACTTAAGCAAAACTACAAGAAACATGAAGAATCAGCAAAGTGGGAAACCACCAAGGGAACAAATAAATTTCCATTAACCAACCCTAAAAAATTGGATCTGTGAACTTCCTGAAAAGAATTTGAAATCATTGCTTTAGACAATTCACTGAGCCACAGAAGAACACAGATTGACCATCAAATGAAACAAAAAAACAACACATGAATAACGTGAGGAGCTCAACAAAGAGACAGAAACCATAAAAGGAAGAAAGAGGAAATTAACTGAAATTTTTAATACAGTTTCGATATCAGAATTTTTCCAAGCAAAAGAAGTAAATGTACAAAGGTTTTGTGTGAAATGGAAGTTATCAGTTTAAATCAGACTACTATAAATATGAGAAGTCTTATTCCAGAGTCATGATTGAAAAAAAAAAAAGAAAAGAAACTGTGGGCAATGCAAAGAAAAGCTCAGTAGTTTTTAAAATCAAAGTATATTACTGCAAAAAATAGCATATTGCAAGAATGACAAAAAGAAAGGGGGAAAAATGGAACCACAAAACAGACAAAAGACAATTAATTAAATGGCAAGAATAAATCCTCATGTAGCAACAATTGTTATAAATGTAAATATATTAAACTTATCAAAGGATATTAAGTAAATGAACAAAAACCAACTTCCAACTAGTAGGTATATATCTGTAAGATATCCACTTTATTTTTTTTAATTGTTATTTTTATTTATGTCTTTTACATTACTGTGTTTTCCCCATAGGTTTCCTACCACCAATTCACCCGTGAACTGTCACCACAGTCCCCTGTGCTCCCCCCTCCCCTGTTCTGAGACCAAATCGTCACCCATCTCTTGCTGATTGTCGCTCTTGTATTTGGTTCCCCTATATTTCTGTTATAAGTGAGATCATTCGATATTTTTCTTTTTCCTTTTGGCTTATTTCACTGAGCATGATCCCGTCTAGTTCCATCCATGTTGCTGTGAATTGCATGTGTTTAACTTTTTTGAATGCTGAATAGTATTCCATTGTGTATATGTACCACATTTTCTTGATCAGTCATCTATTTTGGGGCATCTGGGTTGTTTCCATACCTTCGATATTATAAATAGTGCTGCAATAAACATACGGGTGCATGTGTCCTTTTGGATTAGTGTTTTTGTGTCCCTTGGGTCATTCCCAAAAGTGGTATTGCTGGTTCGTATGGAAGCTCCACTTTTATCAGTTTGAGGAAACGCCATACGGCTTTCTATAGTGGTTGGACCAGTTTGCATTCCCACCAGCAGTGTAGAAGAGTTCCTTTTTCTCCACATCCTCGCCAGCATTTGTTGTCTGTTTTTTTTTTTTTTAAGATTTATTTATTTATACACACAGCTGGGGTACAGGCCAGAGGTGTGGGGCTGCGAGAGGGTTCACCAGAGACAGAGTGGGGAGCAGAACAGGCAGATCAGAAATACACTGCTGAGGGGAGCAGCGGGCGAGGCAGGAGAGGTCTGCCGCACCATGTGGGATTCTCCGTGGCTGGGCTTTGAACTCGCATCCTTGCTGCCGACAGCTCCACAGCCCAGCGCTCAACCGCTGAGCCACCAGGGAGGCCTGTTGTCTGTTTTTTTAATGTGCGCCATTCGCACTGGCATGAGGTGGTATCTCATTGTGGTTTTGATTTGAATTTCCCTGATTATAAGTGATTTTGAACATTTTTTCATATACCTGTTGGCCATTTGCTTTTCTTCTTTGGAGAAGTGTCTTTTTGGCTCTTCTGCCCATTTTTTGACTGGATTGTTGACTTTGAGTTGTGTAAGCTCCTTGTAGATTTTTTTTATCAGTCCTTTATCAGTTGTATTGTGTGCAAAGATTTTCCCCCAATTAGTAGGGTGTCTGTTTGTTTTGATTATTGTCTCTTTTGCTGTACAGAAGCTTTTTAGTTTGATGTAGTCCCAGCTGTTTATCTTTTCCTTGACTTCCTTCGCTTTTTGTGATGTGTCTTTAAAGATTTTGCTGAGATGTATGTTGTGTAGAGTTTTGCCTGTATTTTCTTTTATAACTTTTATGGTTTCAGGTCTTACATCCAGGTCCATTTTGAGTTAATTTTTGTACAGGGTGTGAGGTAGTAGTCTAGCTTCATTTTTTTTGCATGTAGCCGTCCAGTTTTCCCAGCACCGTTTACTGAACAAGCTAACTTTGTTCCTTGCATGTTCTTCACTCCTTTGTCAAAGATTAGTTGTCCATAGATATGTGGATTTATTTCTGGGTTTTCTATTCAATTCCAGTGGTCTGTGCATCTGTTTTTGTTCCAGTACCATGCTGTTTTAATTATTATGGCTTTGTAGTAGTTTGAAATCTGGAAGTGTAATTCCTCCATTTTCTTTCTTTTTAGTCAGGAGAGCTTTGGCTATTCGAGGTTTTTTGTGGTTCCATATGAATTTCATCAATATTTATTCTATTTCTTTGAAGACTGTCATTGAGATTTTTATTGGAATAGCATTGAATCTGTAAATTGCTTTTGATAGTATGGCCATTTTGATAATGTTAATTCTTCTAATCCATGAACAGGGGGATGTCTTTCTATTTTTTTGTGTCTTCCTCTATTTCTCTTAATAGTGTCTTATAGTTTTCTTTGTATAAGTCCTTTACCTCTTTTGTCAGGTTTATTCCCAGGTATTTGGGTTTTTTGGTTTCAATTTTGAAGGGGGTGATTCTCTTGATTTCTTTTTCTGACTGTTTGTATATAAGAAGGCTACTGATTTTTGTGCGTTGATTTTGTATCCTGCTACTTTACTGGTCTACAACTTTGAGTAGTTTTTCTATGGAGTATTTAGGATTCTCTATGTGTATTATCATATCATCTGCAAAAAGTGATAATTTAATTTCTTCTTTCCCTATTTGGATTTCTTGTATGTCTTTCTCTTGTCTTATTGCTCTGGCTAGGACTTCCAGTATTATATTGAAAAGCAATGGTGAGACTGGACATCCTTGCCTTGCTCCTGATCTTAGGTGAAAGGCTTTCAGCTTCTCACCATTGAGGATAATATTGGGGGTGGGTTTGTCATATATGCTTTTATTATATTGAGGTATATTCCTTCTATCCCAAGGATTTCAAGGGCTTTTACCATAAATGGATGTTGCACTTTGTCGAATGCTTTCTCATCATCTATTGATATGATCATATGGTTTTTATTTTTCTTCTTGTTGATGTGTTGGATTACATTGATTGATTTTTGGATGTTGAACCATCCTTGTGTCCCTGGAATAAATCCCACTTGGTCATGGTGTATTATCTTTGGGATGAATTGTTGGATCCTGTTGACTAATATTTTGTTGAATATTTTTGCATCAGTGTTCATTAGAGAGATTGGTCTGTAGTTTTCTTGTGTTGTCTCTGTTTGGTTTTGGTATTAGTGTAATGTTGGCTTCATAGAATGTGTTTGGTATTAGTCCTTTCTTCTCAATATTTTGAAAGAGTTTGTTCAAGATAGGAATTAGTTCATTTTTGAACGTTTGGTAGAATACGTTTATGAAACCGTCTGGTCTGGGTTTTTGTTTTTGGGGAGGGTTTTGAATACTGTTTCAATTTCAGTGCTTGTGATTGGCCTGTTTAGATGTTCTATATCTTCTTTATCTAGTTTTGGGTGATTGTGTAGTTCTAGGAATTTATCCATTTCCTCTAAGTTGTTGGACTTGTTTCCATATAGCTGTTCATAACAATTTCTGACTATTCTTTTGATTTCTGCTGTGTCTTTTGTAATTTCTCCTCTTTCATTTATGATCCTATTTATTTGTGTTTTCTCCCATCTTTATTTGTAAGCTTGGCTAGAGGTTTGTCTATTTTGGTTATTTTTTCAAAGAACCAGCTTTTGGTTTCACTGTTCTTCTGGATTTTTTATTTCCATTTCATTTATTTCTGCTTTGGTTTTTATGATTTCCTTTCTTATGTTGGCTTTTGGGGTTTTTTGTTGTTCATTTTCTAGTTCTTTGAGATGGGAGATTAGATTGTTTCTTTGAGTTGTTTCTTGTTTCTTGATGTATGTATATAGCAATGTATATTGCTATATATTTCCCTCTTATTACTGCTTTTGCTGTGTCCCAAACAGTCTGGGACATTGTGTATTCTTTGTCATTCGTTTCTAGGTATTTTTTATTTTCTTCGTTGATCTCCTCATTAGTCCAGTGGTCCTCCAGCAGTGTGGGTTTCAATCTCCATGAAGTAAGAGGGTTCCTTTTTTTCTTTCTATGGTTTATTTCTAATTTGATTGCTTTATGATCGGAGAAGATAGTGGGTATGATTTTGATCTCAGTGTATCCGTTGAGGTTTGTTTTGTGACCTAGTGTGTGATCAATCTTGGAGTATGACCCATGTGCACTTGAGAAAAATGTGTATTCAGATTCTGGGGGATGTAGTGCCCTATAGATATCTGTTAGGCTCATGTGGTCTAGGTCCTCATTTAGAGCTTTAGTGTCCTTGTTTATTTTTTGTCTTGTTGATCTGTCCATTGGTGAGACTGGGGTGTTGATAACTCCTACTATGTATGTATTTTCTCTGATGTCTGTTTTCAGGGATGATAATATACATTTTGGTGCTCCTTCATTTGGGGAGTATATGTTGATGAGAGTTATATCATCCTACTGAATTGTCCCCTTTATCATGATGTAGTGACCAACTATGTGTAAGAGACCCACTTTAAATTGAAGGACACAGCTAGTCTGAAAGCAAGGAGAATTTAAAAAGATATTACATATAAATGATAACCAAAAGAGAGTAGGGATGGCTATAATTTTATCAGACAAAGTAGAATTTATCTAAGGAGCATCATTATATAATGATGATAGGAAAGATCAGGAAGATATAAAATTATAAATATATATGCACCCAACATCAGAGCACCTAAATATAAAGTGAACATTGACAAATCTGAAGGAAAAATAACAATACACAATAATAGTAGGAGACTTCAATACCCCACACATAATAATGGCTAGGTCATCAAACCAAAAAATTAATAAGGAAACAACAAATTTGAACAACAACAAATTTGAGCAATATAACAAAATATTACATATGACAATCAGAGAATAAACATTCTTGTTACAAGGACCATGTAACATTCTCCAAGACATATCAAAAACTAAGTCACAAAACAAGTATTATCAAATTTAAGAAGACTAAAAATCATTTCAATTATCTTTTCTGACCACAATGGAATGAAACAATAAATCAATAACAAAAGAAAAATGGAAAAAATTACAAATACGTGGAAATTAAACAGCACATTCTTATTTTATTTTATATATATTTTACATCATTCTACCTTTTTGTCTCCTCTCATATGTAGTTCCCATAAAATTCCCATCTCCAATTCACCCATGCACCATCATCATAGTCCCCTGTAAATAGCACATTCTTAACCAACAGCTGGATTAAAGAAGAAATCAAAAGAGAAACTAGAAAATATCTCAATACAAATAGAAATGACAATATAATATATAAAAACCTATGGAATACAGCAAAACCAGATCTAAGAAGAAAGCTTATAGAAACAAATGCCAGTATTAAAAGAAAATGAAAGCTCTCAAATAGACTATTTGATCACAACTTGATACTATTTGATCTACTATTACATCACAAGAAATTTGAAAAAGAAGAATAAATTTAGCTATAGTTAGCAGAAGGTAGTGAGTAATAAAGATTATATACAGTCCAAAATATTAGAGAATATAAAACAGTAGGCAAAATTAATAAAACTAACATTGGTTATTGAAAGACAAAGGAGACAAACCTACAAATCCTTAGCTAGACTAAGAAAAAAGAATTAAAACTCAAATAAGTAAAATTACAAATGGAAGATGAAACATTACAATACCACAGGAATAGAGAAGATCATAACACTTTGTGTGCCAGTGCCCTTTAAATTTACCAGCCCTTGGGGCCAGCCATTTTTTGTGCCACCGCATGAATGGCATAAGCATTCAATAAAACACACACAACTCCTGAACTACTGGATATTAAAAAAAACTGTAATCTCTCTCATAAAACACCTTACACTTTCACCAAAACAATGTGTAAAGCTTCTAGACTGAGTACGATCAAAGAAATAGCTCCTAATTGTTCCAAATAAATCCACCGTGGCATGAAATACCAGAGACTAGATGAACACATATTAATATGTGAGCGGCCACCTGATACTGGTGACAAAAACACGTACTAATACATGAGTAGACCACAAAGTGGTAGGAGAATATTATGAAAAATTTTACACCAACAAATTGGACAACCTAGAAGAAATAGAAAAGTTCCTAAAAAGCATACAATCTACCAAAATTAAAATATGAACAAATAGAAAACTTGAAAAGGATCAATACTAAGTAGGGAGATTGACTCAGTAATTAATAACTTGCTAACAAAGAAAAGCTCAGACCTGAAGCCTTCAGAGGCACACCCTATAAAACATTTAATACGTCTTTTAAAATCTAAAGGATTGAATAGCAAGAAACACTTCCAACTCTTAGGAGGCCAGAAACACACTCATACCAAAGCCAGACAAACACACCACAAGAAAACAAAATAACAAACCAACATCCCTAATTAACACAGAGGCAAAAATCCTCCACAAAATACTGGCATACTAAATTCAACAGCACATTTAAAATATCATACATCACAACCAAGTAGAATTTATCCCTGGGAGGTGAGAATGGTCCAAGATGTACAAATCAATCAATATGATAACACTAGATTAATAGAATGAAAAATAAAATTCACATCATCAGCTCAATAGATGTGAAAAGGAATTGGACAAAATCCAATAACCTTTCATGATAAAATCTGTTGACAAATTAGGTACAGAAGGAATTCACCCAACACAATAAAGGCCATCTATCACAAGCCTATAGTTAACATCATATTCAATATTGAAAAATCTTTAAAGACACCATGAAAAAATTGCTAGAACTAATAAGTGAATTCAGTAAAATTGCAGGATACAAAACCAACATACAAAAATCAGTTGCATTTCTATATACTAACAACAAATTATCCAAAATGATAATTAAGAAAATAATTTTATTTACAATAGCATTAAGAGGAATAAAATATTGGGGAATATGTTTATTAGGGAAGTGAAAGATTTCCTCAATGAAAACTTTAAAGTACTTATGAAAAAATTAAAGGAGACTCTAATAAAAAAAAGTAAGACATACTATGTTCAAGATTGGAAAAATTAGTATTGTTAAAATTACCATTCACTCCAAACTTATATACAGATTCATTGTGATCCCAATCCATATACCAATGGCATTTTCCACAGACATAGAAAAAAATCTTAAAATTTATATTTTAAAAAAACTGAAAAGACAGAGCAATTTTGAACAAAATGAATAAAGCTTGAAGCTATCATACTTTCTGATTTCAAAATATATATGAAACTACAGAAATCAAAACAATATGGTAATGGCATAAAAGATATAAAGGCCAATGGAACATAATAAAGAGTTCAAAAATAAATCTATGCATAAATGGTTAACTGATTTTTGACAAGGGTGTCAAGAATAAATTACATGGAGAAAAGAAAGTCTCTTTAATAATGGTATTGGGAAAATAGAATATCTATATACAAAGGAATGAAATTGAGCCCTAATCTTACTCACAAAAAATCAACTCACAATAGGTTAAAGATTAAAGTCTAAATCATGAAACTGCAAAACCCTGGAAGAAAATATTGAAAAAAAATGTTTCTTGACACTGGTTTTGACAATTTCTTGGATACAAACAGCATACACACACAGAACAAAACCAAAAAAAAGACAAGTAGGAATATGTCAAACTAAAAATCTGCAAAAGAAAATTAAATAAAATGAAAAGGCAACACATGAATAGGTGAAAATATTTGAAAACAATTTATCTTATGAAGACAATATTGAAAATATTGAGTGAACTTCTATAACACAATAGCAAAATAACAAAAAAAAATTTTAACATGGGCAAAGGAACTTAATAGATATTTTTCCAAAGAAAACATAAATAGCCAATAGATATAAGAAAAGGTGCACAAAATTATCAACCATCAGGGAAATCAAAACCACAATGAGGTATCACCTGTTATCTATTAGGTTAGCTGTTCCAGAAAAAAAAAAACACAACAAATAACAAATGTTGGCAAGAGTGTGAAGACAGAGAACCTTTGTATACAATGTTGGTGGGGATAGAAATCAGTGCAACAATTATGGAAAAGAATATAGAATCTCATCAAAATTTTAAAGAAATTTCTGCCAATTTGGGATTCCTTTTATATCTTTATTTTTCCTGTTTTTTTGTAGAACCTTCAACACTATGTTAAATAGTAGTGGTACCTAGACTTATAGCTGATCTTAGAGGAAAAGTTTTCAGTTTTCACCATTGAATATGATGCTAGTTGTGGTTTTGTCATCTATGGCTCTAATATGCTGTTCCATCTCTCCCCACTTGCGAGAATTTTTATCAGAAATTCATATTGCATCTTCCCAAGTTCTTCTCTGCATCTATTGATATTATTGATATTGTCATTTGATTTTTATCTTTGTTTTTGTTGATGTGGTGGATTAATTTGATTAATTTGCAGATGTTGAATTATCCCTGTATCCCTAGAATAAAGTCCACTTGGTCATAATGTATGATCCTTTTAATGCATTGTTGAATTTGTTTTGCTAAGATTTTGTTGATTTCTGCATAAATGTTCATCAAGGATATTAGTCTGCAGTTTTCCTATTTTGTGGTGTCTTAGTCTGCTTTTATTATCAGAGTAATGTTGGCCTCATAAAATGTGTTTGGAAGCTTTTCCTCCTCCCCAATTTTTTGGAAAAGTTTGAGTACAGGTACTCGTTCATCTTTGAAGATTTGGTAAAACTCAGTATATGGGCCTTTTTATTTTGAGGGAAGACTTTGGCCTGTTATTTCAATTTCCTTGCTTGGAAATGGTCTGTACAGGTTTTTTGTTTCTTTCTCATTCAGTCATGGGAGATACATTATATATATCTGAGAATTTGTAGGTTTCTTTTAAGTTATTCAACTTACTGGCATACAGAATTTCACAGTAATCTCTTATGATCCTCTGAATTTCTGAGATATGTATTGCAATTTCACTTTTGTTTCTACTTCTATTTATTGAAGTTTTTTCTCCTCTTTTCTTAGTAAACCTAGTAAGGGATTTGTCTTTTTTTTTTTTTCCCAAAGAACCAGCTTTTGGTTTCATCGATACTTTTTTATTTCAATTTCATGTATTTCTACTCTAATTTTTATCATTACCTTCCTTCTACTGGTTTTTGGGTTTGTTTATTAATCTATTTCTAGTCTCCTAAGGTAAGGCATAAGGTTACATAATTGAGAATTAAGCTCTGTTTTGTTTTTTGATGTAAGCCAGTATTGTTATATACTTTCTTCTGATTACTTCTTTGCTATGTCTCATGGATTCTGTTAGGTTGTGTATTCATTTTCATTTGTCTCCAGCCATTTTTTAATTTCTTTTTTGATTTACTCATTAACCCAATAGTCATTCAATAGCATGTTGTTCAGTCTCTATGTATTAAAGGTATTTTCTTCTTGTGGTTGATTTCTAGTTTGATATCATTGTGATAAAAAGAAGATACTGGATATGATTTCAGTCTCTGTGAATTAATTGACACTTGTTCTATAACCCAACAAAGTAGAAGAAATAAAATTATCACTATTTTCAGATGAGATGGCAGTATACATAGAAAACCTTAAAAACACTAAAATGCTAGTTGAAAAAAATAAGTACAGTAAAGTGGTAGGGTACAAAATCAATTCACAAAATAACTTCTGTTCCTATATGCAAACAATGAACAAGAAGAGATCAAATTGTGTCAAAAGGAACTACATACCTAGGCATAAACATAACAACAAAAGTGAAGGACCAGTACAATGAAAATTGTTTAAAAAATAGAAGACACAAAGAAATGAAAAGATAGTCCCTGATCATATATTGGAAGAATTAACAATGCTAGAATGGCAAATTTACCAAAACAATATATAGATTCAATGCAATCCCTATCAAGGTTTTAGTGACATTCTTCAAAGAAATAAGAGAAAGTTTATTGAAACTCATATGGCCACCAAAGACCCTGAGTAGACAAAGCAATCCTGACAAAAATGAATGATTGTATCACACTCCCAGACTTCAAACTATACCACAAACTGTGGTAATCAAGACGGTATGGTATTGGAATTAAACAGACACTAAAATCAATGGAATAGAATTGAGAGCCTAGAAATAAACCCACACCTGTACGGACAGTTAATCTATGGCAAAGATACACAATGGAGAAATGAAAGGCTCTTTAACAAATGATGTCAGGAAAACTGGACAGTTACATGCAAAAGAATGAAACTTGATCACTGTCTTACACCTTTACATAAAAGTTAACTCCAAATGGATTAAAGACCCAGACTTAACACCTGAAACCATAAGACACTTAGAAGAGTACATATAGAAAACACTCCATGATAATGGCTTCAGTTATATATTCGTGAATTTGTCTCCAAGAGTAAGAGAAACAAGAGAATATAAATGAATGGGACTACATCAAAATAATAGGCTTCTACACAGTGAAAAAAAATTATTGGTAAAACAAAAAGATATTATATTGAATGGGAGAAAATAATTGTACAGCATACATCTGACAGTGGGATGATAACCAAGATCTACAGAGAATTTATACAACTCAATTAAGAGAAAACAAATAACCCAACCAAAAAATGAGCAGAAGTGCTAAATAGGCACTTCTCCAAAGAAAATATACAGGGCACAACAATGACCACCCATGTTTGTCTCTGCCAAATATCACGTCAGGCATGTCTTTCTATATGTATACAGGTAGGTAGGCAAGTGGATAGGTAGGTAGATACGTAGGTTAGTAAGTAGGTAAGTAAATAGATGGAAATGAAAGTAATAACACATAAATGGATGTAGAGTTAAATACAAAAAATAAATGACCGATGGATTGACAGAAAAATACATTAATTGGTTCTCTTTTCCCTTTTCAACCTGAATCATATGACACCCTGATTTTAAATAAGTTCATTATAAGTATTTCCTTTATGAGGACCTCTTGTAATTTTTCAGACACTGAGAATTCAGCACTATCATTGTAGTGAGACCCTACTGAAATCAATAGAAAAAGTCTCTAAATATGTGTGAATTGCTTCCATTTACAGCTTCACAAAAGAAAACCTGCCAGGGAATTACTAAGAGTAAAATCCATTCTTCTGTTCACTAAACCTAAACCATTGCATTAGTGTAGACCAAGACAAACACAAAATATCACAATAATGCTTTGGGGGATATACGCTTCATTAAAGATAATCCACTACAATATGATAAAACATACGGTTGCTATTCTTTCTGCAGCAACACAGATGAAGACTTTATTTTAAACCCATAGCAGATTGAATTTTTGCATGATGTTTTCTTTAAACTGCCTTGCTTAATCTAGAAATACATTAAAACACTCATCCACCAGCTGTGCTGGTTTCAGCTGCAGCAAATTGATGATTAGCTTCCTCCTGACAATATTTTCTTCTCACAAAATCTTTAAACTGACTAAAATAACATTACAATACAGGAATAGAAATACAACTTCATTATTAAACTTTGCAAAGCCATTTTATCTTTAAATCATTTTAACAGCTAACATATTAGGTGAAGCTATTAACATTAGAGGACATTGATAAGGTATTAATATTTTTGTTGTGTTATTTTTTGAGATGAAATTCAAAACATATCATCCAAAAGTCAAGTAAATAAGCAAAATTTGTTGCCATTGTCTGCATTAAACTCTATCACAAAATTTGTAACTTTTGTAGGCGTTCAAGAACTATAATACTTCAAATCCACCTTGGTTATCAATGTTGTACACTGATTTTTTTCAACTTCTCTGTTTATGATTTTAAAAGATCAGTATTTCTCTTCATTAAATTTAATTAATGTTTGTATTTCAAGCTAATTAATTTCACTTGAGTGAAAGAAAACATATGTCCATGAAAAAAATCCTTACATTCAGAAGGGTCTCAGCAAGAGTTAGCAAACTACAACTTATAGGTACCTATTTTTGTAAATAAAGGATTGTATCAACAAAGTCATCTTATCCATTTATACATTGCCCTTGGCAAATTTCAGACAGTGGCATATTCTAGTAGTCAATACAGAAACCTATAACCTTCAAGTATTAAATATTTATTATGTTATTTTATGAAAAGTTTTCCAAATTCTAATCCAAATAAAAAGTTTTAAGACCAACTCCCGTCTCCATCCCCTTAAGATTTTTTTGCATTCTTCCAAGAAGAGAAAAAAAAAGAAAGAACTAAAAGATATGGTCTATAGAGTGAATCAACTGCATTAACTTTTTTTTTTTAATTTTAAAAACTACCTCCACATGAGATACCACCTTACACCAGCAAGCATGGCACGTATCAAAAAAACAGGGAAAAACAAATGCTGGCGAGGATGTAGAGAAAAAGGAACTCTCCTACACTGCTGGTGGGAGTACAAACTGGTCTGACCACTATAGAAAGCTGTATGGCAGTTTCTCAAATTGCTAAAAGTGGAACTTCCATACGACCCAGTAATACCACTTCTGGGAATCTACCCAAAGGACACAAATACATTAATCCAAAAAGATACATGCACCCATATGTTTATTGCAGCACTGTTTACAATAGTTAAGATACGGAAACAACCCAGATGCCCAAAAATGGATGACTGGATCAAGATGTGATACGTATACACAATGGAATACTATTCAGCATTCAAAAAAGATAAATACATGCAATTTGCAGCAATATGGATGGAGCTAGAAGGGATCATGCTCAGTGAAATAAGTCAGAAACAAAGAGAAAAATATCTAATGGTTTCACTTATAATGACAATGTAGGGGAACCAAATAAGAAAGAGACATTCAGCAAGTGGGGGGGAGGATAAGGGCTCAAAACAGGGGAGAAAAGAGCACAAGGGACTGTGGTGATGGTTAATGTGTGAATGGGTGGTGGATAACCTATGGGGAATACACAATAATGTAAAAGATATGAATTATAATTTTAAAAAATTATAATTAAAAAAAAACTACCTCCAAATGGAGTATTTCATTTGTCCCTTTACTTGGCCCAAACATGGCATAAGTTTTCTTCTTAGCCCTGAAGTGTAGTGCATTGCACATGTCTGATTTTTGTTTTGACTACAGCATGTGCCCTTTTCACTGACAAAAGTATCTCATACCTATTCTTATTTACAGTCACATTTACTATGTTTTTTGTAAAAAGTATAGTAATAGGTACTGTAGGGAAAGTTAATTAATTTTGACTCTTCCAAAGGCAAGAGGTAGACTAAATTAGTCAACATCCAACACATTTAGATTAAAAACTTTCTAAGATAGACCAATGGAACCGAATAGAATACCCAGAATTAAAGCCATATATCTATGAACAACTAATCTTTGACAAAGGAGCAAAGAAAATGCAGTGGAACAAGGACAGTCTATTCAATAAATAGTGCTGGGAAAACTGGACAGCCACATGCAAAAAAATGAAGCTAGACTACTACCTCACACCCTGCACAAAAGTCAACTCAAAATGGATAAAGGACCTGGATGTAAGACCTGAAACCATAAAATG